>JAEAMS010000017.1:0-33795 GCA_016432845.1 Psidium guajava | reverse complement strand
TGCTCTGCCGGTGCATCCGCTGAGTCGTAAAAAAAATTTACGAAATAAAAAACGAAAATAAGGGGTGCAACACGAGGACTTCCCAGGAGGTCACCCATCCCAGTATCTCTCTCGCCAAGCACGCTTAACTTCTTGAGTTCTGATGGATCCGGTGCATTAGTGCTGGTTATGATCGAACCCGTCATGTAACCCGTCGCATACATATTTGAAATCGAAGCCTCCTCTTCTTGAGAAATGGTCGACATCTCTTTCCGTTTAGGTTTTCAAGCCCCGTTTCGCCATTTACGGATCGTTAAAAATTTGAGAAGTTTTTGAAATTCTTCCGCAAATTTGGTAGAGCACTCGGAAACGGCCCTCTGACCAAAATTCTTGACGAATGCTTAAGCTTCCTGCGAAAATGCTTAAAATTCAAAAGTGAAAATTCTCATAAATCGAAATTCGCGCGTGGCTTTTTATCCGGGTGGACCCACGGGGCCCGTGAGTACTTTCCAGAAAGCTCGTCCCGTGCCGGACGCCGTGGGCCTCGTTGTGCTCTGCCGGTGCATCCGCTGAGTCGTAAAAAAAATTTACGAAATAAAAAACGAAAATAAGGGGTGCAACACGAGGACTTCCCAGGAGGTCACCCATCCCAGTACTACTCTCGCCCAAGCACGCTTAACTTCGGAGTTCTGATGGGATCCGGTGCATTAGGGCTGGTATGATCGCACCCGTCATGTAACCCGTCGCATACATATTTGAAATCGAAACCCTTCCTCTTCTTGAGAAATGCTCGATATCTCTTTCCGTTTGGTTTTCAAGCCCGTTTCGCCATTACCGGATCGTTAAAAATTTGAGAAGTTTTGAAATTCTCCTCAAATTTGGTAGAGCACTCGGAAACGGCCCTCTGACCAAAATTCTTGACGAATGCTTAAGCTTCCTGCGAAAATGCTTAAAATTCAAAAGTGAAAATTCCTCATAAATCGAAATCGACTGCGTGGCTTTTATCCGGTGGACCCACGGGGCCCGTGAGTACTTTCCAGAAAAGCTCGTCCCGTGCCGGACGCCGTGGGACCTCGTTGTGCTCTGCCGGTGCATCCGCTGGAGTCGTAAAAAAAATTTACGAAATAAAAAAACGAAAATAAGGGGTGCAACACGAGGACTTCCCAGGAGGTCACCCATCCCAGTACTACTCTCTCGCCCAAGCACGCTTAACTTCGGAGTTCTGATGGGATCCGGTGCATTAGTGCTGGTATGATCGCGACCCGTCATGTACCCGTCGCATACATATTTGAAATCGAAGCCATTCCTCTTCTTGAGAAATGCTCGACTCTCTTTCCGTTTGGGTTTTCAAGCCCCGTTTCGCCATTACCGGATCGTTAAAAATTTGAGAAGTTTTTGAAATTCTTCCGCAAATTTGGTAGAGCACTCGGAAACGGCCCTCTGACCAAATTCTTGACGAATGCTTAAGCTTCCTGCGAAAATGCTTAAAATTCAAAAGTGAAAATTCTCATAAATCGAAATTCGCGCGTGGCTTTTTATCCGGGTGGACCCACGGGGCCCGTGAGTACTTTCCAGAAAGCTCGTCCCGTGCCGGACGCCGTGGCCTCGTTGTGCTCTGCCGGTGCATCCGCTGAGTCGTAAAAAAAATTTACGAAATAAAAAACGAAAATAAGGGGTGCAACACGAGGACTTCCCAGGAGGTCACCCATCCCAGTACTACTCTCTCGCCCAAGCACGCTTAACTTCGGAGTTCTGATGGGATCCGGTGCATTAGTGCTGGTATGATCGCACCCGTCATGTAACCCGTCGCATACATATTTGAAAATCGAAGCCATTCCTCTTCTTGAGAAATGCTCGACTATCTCTTTCCGTTTGGGTTTTCAAGCCCCGTTTCGCCATTACCGGATCGTTAAAAATTTGAGAAGTTTTTGAAATTCTTCCGCAAATTTGGTAGAGCACTCGGAAACGGCCCTCTGACCAAAATTCTTGACGAATGCTTAAGCTTCCTGCGAAAATGCTTAAAATTCAAAAGTGAAAATTCTCATAAATCGAAATTCGCGCGTGGCTTTTTATCCGGGTGGACCCACGGGGCCCGTGAGTACTTTCCAGAAAGCTCGTCCCGTGCCGGACGCCGTGGGCCTCGTTGTGCTCTGCCGGTGCATCCGCTGAGTCGTAAAAAAAATTTACGAAATAAAAAACGAAAATAAGGGGTGCAACACGAGGACTTCCCAGGAGGTCACCCATCCCAGTACTACTCTCGCCCAAGCACGCTTAACTTCGGAGTTCTGATGGGATCCGGTGCATTAGTGCTGGTATGATCGCACCCGTCATGTAACCCGTCGCATACATATTTGAAATCGAAGCCATTCCTCTTCTTGAGAAATGCTCGACATCTCTTTCCGTTTGGGTTTTCAAGCCCCGTTTCGCCATTACCGGATCGTTAAAAATTTGAGAAGTTTTTGAAATTCTTCCGCAAATTTGGTAGAGCACTCGGAAACGGCCCTCTGACCAAAATTCTTGACGAATGCTTAAGCTTCCTGCGAAAATGCTTAAAATTCAAAAGTGAAAATTCTCATAAATCGAAATTCGCGCGTGGCTTTTTATCCGGGTGGACCCACGGGGCCCGTGAGTACTTTCCAGAAAGCTCGTCCCGTGCCGGACGCCGTGGGCCTCGTTGTGCTCTGCCGGTGCATCCGCTGAGTCGTAAAAAAAATTTACGAAATAAAAAACGAAAATAAGGGGTGCAACACGAGGACTTCCCAGGAGGTCACCCATCCCAGTACTACTCTCGCCCAAGCACGCTTAACTTCGGAGTTCTGATGGGATCCGGTGCATTAGTGCTGGTATGATCGCACCCGTCATGTAACCCGTCGCATACATATTTGAAATCGAAGCCATTCCTCTTCTTGAGAAATGCTCGACATCTCTTTCCGTTTGGGTTTTCAAGCCCCGTTTCGCCATTACCGGATCGTTAAAAATTTGAGAAGTTTTTGAAATTCTTCCGCAAATTTGGTAGAGCACTCGGAAACGGCCCTCTGACCAAAATTCTTGACGAATGCTTAAGCTTCCTGCGAAAATGCTTAAAATTCAAAAGTGAAAATTCTCATAAATCGAAATTCGCGCGTGGCTTTTTATCCGGGTGGACCCACGGGGCCCGTGAGTACTTTCCAGAAAGCTCGTCCCGTGCCGGACGCCGTGGGCCTCGTTGTGCTCTGCCGGTGCATCCGCTGAGTCGTAAAAAAAATTTACGAAATAAAAAACGAAAATAAGGGGTGCAACACGAGGACTTCCCAGGAGGTCACCCATCCCAGTACTACTCTCGCCCAAGCACGCTTAACTTCGGAGTTCTGATGGGATCCGGTGCATTAGTGCTGGTATGATCGCACCCGTCATGTAACCCGTCGCATACATATTTGAAATCGAAGCCATTCCTCTTCTTGAGAAATGCTCGACATCTCTTTCCGTTTGGGTTTTCAAGCCCCGTTTCGCCATTACCGGATCGTTAAAAATTTGAGAAGTTTTTGAAATTCTTCCGCAAATTTGGTAGAGCACTCGGAAACGGCCCTCTGACCAAAATTCTTGACGAATGCTTAAGCTTCCTGCGAAAATGCTTAAAATTCAAAAGTGAAAATTCTCATAAATCGAAATTCGCGCGTGGCTTTTTATCCGGGTGGACCCACGGGGCCCGTGAGTACTTTCCAGAAAGCTCGTCCCGTGCCGGACGCCGTGGGCCTCGTTGTGCTCTGCCGGTGCATCCGCTGAGTCGTAAAAAAAATTTACGAAATAAAAAACGAAAATAAGGGGTGCAACACGAGGACTTCCCAGGAGGTCACCCATCCCAGTACTACTCTCGCCCAAGCACGCTTAACTTCGGAGTTCTGATGGGATCCGGTGCATTAGTGCTGGTATGATCGCACCCGTCATGTAACCCGTCGCATACATATTTGAAATCGAAGCCATTCCTCTTCTTGAGAAATGCTCGACATCTCTTTCCGTTTGGGTTTTCAAGCCCCGTTTCGCCATTACCGGATCGTTAAAAATTTGAGAAGTTTTTGAAATTCTTCCGCAAATTTGGTAGAGCACTCGGAAACGGCCCTCTGACCAAAATTCTTGACGAATGCTTAAGCTTCCTGCGAAAATGCTTAAAATTCAAAAGTGAAAATTCTCATAAATCGAAATTCGCGCGTGGCTTTTTATCCGGGTGGACCCACGGGGCCCGTGAGTACTTTCCAGAAAGCTCGTCCCGTGCCGGACGCCGTGGGCCTCGTTGTGCTCTGCCGGTGCATCCGCTGAGTCGTAAAAAAAATTTACGAAATAAAAAACGAAAATAAGGGGTGCAACACGAGGACTTCCCAGGAGGTCACCCATCCCAGTACTACTCTCGCCCAAGCACGCTTAACTTCGGAGTTCTGATGGGATCCGGTGCATTAGTGCTGGTATGATCGCACCCGTCATGTAACCCGTCGCATACATATTTGAAATCGAAGCCATTCCTCTTCTTGAGAAATGGCTCGACATCTCTTTCCGTTTGGGTTTTCAAGCCCCGTTTCGCCATTACCGGATCGTTAAAAATTTGAGAAGTTTTTGAAATTCTTCCGCAAATTTGGTAGAGCACTCGGAAACGGCCCTCTGACCAAAATTCTTGACGAATGCTTAAGCTTCCTGCGAAAATGCTTAAAATTCAAAAGTGAAAATTCTCATAAATCGAAATTCGCGCGTGGCTTTTTATCCGGGTGGACCCACGGGGCCCGTGAGTACTTTCCAGAAAGCTCGTCCCGTGCCGGACGCCGTGGGCCTCGTTGTGCTCTGCCGGTGCATCCGCTGAGTCGTAAAAAAAATTTACGAAATAAAAAACGAAAATAAGGGGTGCAACACGAGGACTTCCCAGGAGGTCACCCATCCCAGTACTACTCTCGCCCAAGCACGCTTAACTTCGGAGTTCTGATGGGATCCGGTGCATTAGTGCTGGTATGATCGCACCCGTCATGTAACCCGTCGCATACATATTTGAAATCGAAGCCATTCCTCTTCTTGAGAAATGCTCGACATCTCTTTCCGTTTGGGTTTTCAAGCCCCGTTTCGCCATTACCGGATCGTTAAAAATTTGAGAAGTTTTTGAAATTCTTCCGCAAATTTGGTAGAGCACTCGGAAACGGCCCTCTGACCAAAATTCTTGACGAATGCTTAAGCTTCCTGCGAAAATGCTTAAAATTCAAAAGTGAAAATTCTCATAAATCGAAATTCGCGCGTGGCTTTTTATCCGGGTGGACCCACGGGGCCCGTGAGTACTTTCCAGAAAGCTCGTCCCGTGCCGGACGCCGTGGGCCTCGTTGTGCTCTGCCGGTGCATCCGCTGAGTCGTAAAAAAAATTTACGAAATAAAAAACGAAAATAAGGGGTGCAACACGAGGACTTCCCAGGAGGTCACCCATCCCAGTACTACTCTCGCCCAAGCACGCTTAACTTCGGAGTTCTGATGGGATCCGGTGCATTAGTGCTGGTATGATCGCACCCGTCATGTAACCCGTCGCATACATATTTGAAATCGAAGCCATTCCTCTTCTTGAGAAATGCTCGACATCTCTTTCCGTTTGGGTTTTCAAGCCCCGTTTCGCCATTACCGGATCGTTAAAAATTTGAGAAGTTTTTGAAATTCTTCCGCAAATTTGGTAGAGCACTCGGAAACGGCCCTCTGACCAAAATTCTTGACGAATGCTTAAGCTTCCTGCGAAAATGCTTAAAATTCAAAAGTGAAAATTCTCATAAATCGAAATTCGCGCGTGGCTTTTTATCCGGGTGGACCCACGGGGCCCGTGAGTACTTTCCAGAAAGCTCGTCCCGTGCCGGACGCCGTGGGCCTCGTTGTGCTCTGCCGGTGCATCCGCTGAGTCGTAAAAAAAATTTACGAAATAAAAAACGAAAATAAGGGGTGCAACACGAGGACTTCCCAGGAGGTCACCCATCCCAGTACTACTCTCGCCCAAGCACGCTTAACTTCGGAGTTCTGATGGGATCCGGTGCATTAGTGCTGGTATGATCGCACCCGTCATGTAACCCGTCGCATACATATTTGAAATCGAAGCCATTCCTCTTCTTGAGAAATGGCTCGACATCTCTTTCCGTTTGGGTTTTCAAGCCCCGTTTCGCCATTACCGGATCGTTAAAAATTTGAGAAGTTTTTGAAATTCTTCCGCAAATTTGGTAGAGCACTCGGAAACGGCCCTCTGACCAAAATTCTTGACGAATGCTTAAGCTTCCTGCGAAAATGCTTAAAATTCAAAAGTGAAAATTCTCATAAATCGAAATTCGCGCGTGGCTTTTTATCCGGGTGGACCCACGGGGCCCGTGAGTACTTTCCAGAAAGCTCGTCCCGTGCCGGACGCCGTGGGCCTCGTTGTGCTCTGCCGGTGCATCCGCTGAGTCGTAAAAAAAATTTACGAAATAAAAAACGAAAATAAGGGGTGCAACACGAGGACTTCCCAGGAGGTCACCCATCCCAGTACTACTCTCGCCCAAGCACGCTTAACTTCGGAGTTCTGATGGGATCCGGTGCATTAGTGCTGGTATGATCGCACCCGTCATGTAACCCGTCGCATACATATTTGAAATCGAAGCCATTCCTCTTCTTGAGAAATGGTCGACATCTCTTTCCGTTTGGGTTTTCAAGCCCCGTTTCGCCATTACCGGATCGTTAAAAATTTGAGAAGTTTTTGAAATTCTTCCGCAAATTTGGTAGAGCACTCGGAAACGGCCCTCTGACCAAAATTCTTGACGAATGCTTAAGCTTCCTGCGAAAATGCTTAAAATTCAAAAGTGAAAATTCTCATAAATCGAAATTCGCGCGTGGCTTTTTATCCGGGTGGACCCACGGGGCCCGTGAGTACTTTCCAGAAAGCTCGTCCCGTGCCGGACGCCGTGGGCCTCGTTGTGCTCTGCCGGTGCATCCGCTGAGTCGTAAAAAAAATTTACGAAATAAAAAACGAAAATAAGGGGTGCAACACGAGGACTTCCCAGGAGGTCACCCATCCCAGTACTACTCTCGCCCAAGCACGCTTAACTTCGGAGTTCTGATGGGATCCGGTGCATTAGTGCTGGTATGATCGCACCCGTCATGTAACCCGTCGCATACATATTTGAAATCGAAGCCATTCCTCTTCTTGAGAAATGGTCGACATCTCTTTCCGTTTGGGTTTTCAAGCCCCGTTTCGCCATTACCGGATCGTTAAAAATTTGAGAAGTTTTTGAAATTCTTCCGCAAATTTGGTAGAGCACTCGGAAACGGCCCTCTGACCAAAATTCTTGACGAATGCTTAAGCTTCCTGCGAAAATGCTTAAAATTCAAAAGTGAAAATTCTCATAAATCGAAATTCGCGCGTGGCTTTTTATCCGGGTGGACCCACGGGGCCCGTGAGTACTTTCCAGAAAGCTCGTCCCGTGCCGGACGCCGTGGGCCTCGTTGTGCTCTGCCGGTGCATCCGCTGAGTCGTAAAAAAAATTTACGAAATAAAAAACGAAAATAAGGGGTGCAACACGAGGACTTCCCAGGAGGTCACCCATCCCAGTACTACTCTCGCCCAAGCACGCTTAACTTCG
This sequence comes from Psidium guajava, assembly GCA_016432845.1. Taxonomy (NCBI): domain Eukaryota; kingdom Viridiplantae; phylum Streptophyta; class Magnoliopsida; order Myrtales; family Myrtaceae; genus Psidium; species Psidium guajava. The sequence goes on along the minus strand of JAEAMS010000017.1, from coordinate 26,224 downwards.
GAGTTCTGATGGGATCCGGTGCATTAGTGCTGGTATGATCGCACCCGTCATGTAACCCGTCGCATACATATTTGAAATCGAAGCCATTCCTCTTCTTGAGAAATGCTCGACATCTCTTTCCGTTTGGGTTTTCAAGCCCCGTTTCGCCATTACCGGATCGTTAAAAATTTGAGAAGTTTTTGAAATTCTTCCGCAAATTTGGTAGAGCACTCGGAAACGGCCCTCTGACCAAAATTCTTGACGAATGCTTAAGCTTCCTGCGAAAATGCTTAAAATTCAAAAGTGAAAATTCTCATAAATCGAAATTCGCGCGTGGCTTTTTATCCGGGTGGACCCACGGGGCCCGTGAGTACTTTCCAGAAAGCTCGTCCCGTGCCGGACGCCGTGGGCCTCGTTGTGCTCTGCCGGTGCATCCGCTGAGTCGTAAAAAAAATTTACGAAATAAAAAACGAAAATAAGGGGTGCAACACGAGGACTTCCCAGGAGGTCACCCATCCCAGTACTACTCTCGCCCAAGCACGCTTAACTTCGGAGTTCTGATGGGATCCGGTGCATTAGTGCTGGTATGATCGCACCCGTCATGTAACCCGTCGCATACATATTTGAAATCGAAGCCATTCCTCTTCTTGAGAAATGCTCGACATCTCTTTCCGTTTGGGTTTTCAAGCCCCGTTTCGCCATTACCGGATCGTTAAAAATTTGAGAAGTTTTTGAAATTCTTCCGCAAATTTGGTAGAGCACTCGGAAACGGCCCTCTGACCAAAATTCTTGACGAATGCTTAAGCTTCCTGCGAAAATGCTTAAAATTCAAAAGTGAAAATTCTCATAAATCGAAATTCGCGCGTGGCTTTTTATCCGGGTGGACCCACGGGGCCCGTGAGTACTTTCCAGAAAGCTCGTCCCGTGCCGGACGCCGTGGGCCTCGTTGTGCTCTGCCGGTGCATCCGCTGAGTCGTAAAAAAAAATTTACGAAATAAAAAACGAAAATAAGGGGTGCAACACGAGGACTTCCCAGGAGGTCACCCATCCCAGTACTACTCTCGCCCAAGCACGCTTAACTTCGGAGTTCTGATGGGATCCGGTGCATTAGTGCTGGTATGATCGCACCCGTCATGTAACCCGTCGCATACATATTTGAAATCGAAGCCATTCCTCTTCTTGAGAAATGCTCGACATCTCTTTCCGTTTGGGTTTTCAAGCCCCGTTTCGCCATTACCGGATCGTTAAAAATTTGAGAAGTTTTTGAAATTCTTCCGCAAATTTGGTAGAGCACTCGGAAACGGCCCTCTGACCAAAATTCTTGACGAATGCTTAAGCTTCCTGCGAAAATGCTTAAAATTCAAAAGTGAAAATTCTCATAAATCGAAATTCGCGCGTGGCTTTTTATCCGGGTGGACCCACGGGGCCCGTGAGTACTTTCCAGAAAGCTCGTCCCGTGCCGGACGCCGTGGGCCTCGTTGTGCTCTGCCGGTGCATCCGCTGAGTCGTAAAAAAAATTTACGAAATAAAAAACGAAAATAAGGGGTGCAACACGAGGACTTCCCAGGAGGTCACCCATCCCAGTACTACTCTCGCCCAAGCACGCTTAACTTCGGAGTTCTGATGGGATCCGGTGCATTAGTGCTGGTATGATCGCACCCGTCATGTAACCCGTCGCATACATATTTGAAATCGAAGCCATTCCTCTTCTTGAGAAATGCTCGACATCTCTTTCCGTTTGGGTTTTCAAGCCCCGTTTCGCCATTACCGGATCGTTAAAAATTTGAGAAGTTTTTGAAATTCTTCCGCAAATTTGGTAGAGCACTCGGAAACGGCCCTCTGACCAAAATTCTTGACGAATGCTTAAGCTTCCTGCGAAAATGCTTAAAATTCAAAAGTGAAAATTCTCATAAATCGAAATTCGCGCGTGGCTTTTTATCCGGGTGGACCCACGGGGCCCGTGAGTACTTTCCAGAAAGCTCGTCCCGTGCCGGACGCCGTGGGCCTCGTTGTGCTCTGCCGGTGCATCCGCTGAGTCGTAAAAAAAATTTACGAAATAAAAAACGAAAATAAGGGGTGCAACACGAGGACTTCCCAGGAGGTCACCCATCCCAGTACTACTCTCGCCCAAGCACGCTTAACTTCGGAGTTCTGATGGGATCCGGTGCATTAGTGCTGGTATGATCGCACCCGTCATGTAACCCGTCGCATACATATTTGAAATCGAAGCCATTCCTCTTCTTGAGAAATGCTCGACATCTCTTTCCGTTTGGGTTTTCAAGCCCCGTTTCGCCATTACCGGATCGTTAAAAATTTGAGAAGTTTTTGAAATTCTTCCGCAAATTTGGTAGAGCACTCGGAAACGGCCCTCTGACCAAAATTCTTGACGAATGCTTAAGCTTCCTGCGAAAATGCTTAAAATTCAAAAGTGAAAATTCTCATAAATCGAAATTCGCGCGTGGCTTTTTATCCGGGTGGACCCACGGGGCCCGTGAGTACTTTCCAGAAAGCTCGTCCCGTGCCGGACGCCGTGGGCCTCGTTGTGCTCTGCCGGTGCATCCGCTGAGTCGTAAAAAAAATTTACGAAATAAAAAACGAAAATAAGGGGTGCAACACGAGGACTTCCCAGGAGGTCACCCATCCCAGTACTACTCTCGCCCAAGCACGCTTAACTTCGGAGTTCTGATGGGATCCGGTGCATTAGTGCTGGTATGATCGCACCCGTCATGTAACCCGTCGCATACATATTTGAAATCGAAGCCATTCCTCTTCTTGAGAAATGCTCGACATCTCTTTCCGTTTGGGTTTTCAAGCCCCGTTTCGCCATTACCGGATCGTTAAAAATTTGAGAAGTTTTTGAAATTCTTCCGCAAATTTGGTAGAGCACTCGGAAACGGCCCTCTGACCAAAATTCTTGACGAATGCTTAAGCTTCCTGCGAAAATGCTTAAAATTCAAAAGTGAAAATTCTCATAAATCGAAATTCGCGCGTGGCTTTTTATCCGGGTGGACCCACGGGGCCCGTGAGTACTTTCCAGAAAGCTCGTCCCGTGCCGGACGCCGTGGGCCTCGTTGTGCTCTGCCGGTGCATCCGCTGAGTCGTAAAAAAAATTTACGAAATAAAAAACGAAAATAAGGGGTGCAACACGAGGACTTCCCAGGAGGTCACCCATCCCAGTACTACTCTCGCCCAAGCACGCTTAACTTCGGAGTTCTGATGGGATCCGGTGCATTAGTGCTGGTATGATCGCACCCGTCATGTAACCCGTCGCATACATATTTGAAATCGAAGCCATTCCTCTTCTTGAGAAATGCTCGACATCTCTTTCCGTTTGGGTTTTCAAGCCCCGTTTCGCCATTACCGGATCGTTAAAAATTTGAGAAGTTTTTGAAATTCTTCCGCAAATTTGGTAGAGCACTCGGAAACGGCCCTCTGACCAAAATTCTTGACGAATGCTTAAGCTTCCTGCGAAAATGCTTAAAATTCAAAAGTGAAAATTCTCATAAATCGAAATTCGCGCGTGGCTTTTTATCCGGGTGGACCCACGGGGCCCGTGAGTACTTTCCAGAAAGCTCGTCCCGTGCCGGACGCCGTGGGCCTCGTTGTGCTCTGCCGGTGCATCCGCTGAGTCGTAAAAAAAATTTACGAAATAAAAAACGAAAATAAGGGGTGCAACACGAGGACTTCCCAGGAGGTCACCCATCCCAGTACTACTCTCGCCCAAGCACGCTTAACTTCGGAGTTCTGATGGGATCCGGTGCATTAGTGCTGGTATGATCGCACCCGTCATGTAACCCGTCGCATACATATTTGAAATCGAAGCCATTCCTCTTCTTGAGAAATGGTCGACATCTCTTTCCGTTTGGGTTTTCAAGCCCCGTTTCGCCATTACCGGATCGTTAAAAATTTGAGAAGTTTTTGAAATTCTTCCGCAAATTTGGTAGAGCACTCGGAAACGGCCCTCTGACCAAAATTCTTGACGAATGCTTAAGCTTCCTGCGAAAATGCTTAAAATTCAAAAGTGAAAATTCTCATAAATCGAAATTCGCGCGTGGCTTTTTATCCGGGTGGACCCACGGGGCCCGTGAGTACTTTCCAGAAAGCTCGTCCCGTGCCGGACGCCGTGGGCCTCGTTGTGCTCTGCCGGTGCATCCGCTGAGTCGTAAAAAAAATTTACGAAATAAAAAACGAAAATAAGGGGTGCAACACGAGGACTTCCCAGGAGGTCACCCATCCCAGTACTACTCTCGCCCAAGCACGCTTAACTTCGGAGTTCTGATGGGATCCGGTGCATTAGTGCTGGTATGATCGCACCCGTCATGTAACCCGTCGCATACATATTTGAAATCGAAGCCATTCCTCTTCTTGAGAAATGGCTCGACATCTCTTTCCGTTTGGGTTTTCAAGCCCCGTTTCGCCATTACCGGATCGTTAAAAATTTGAGAAGTTTTTGAAATTCTTCCGCAAATTTGGTAGAGCACTCGGAAACGGCCCTCTGACCAAAATTCTTGACGAATGCTTAAGCTTCCTGCGAAAATGCTTAAAATTCAAAAGTGAAAATTCTCATAAATCGAAATTCGCGCGTGGCTTTTTATCCGGGTGGACCCACGGGGCCCGTGAGTACTTTCCAGAAAGCTCGTCCCGTGCCGGACGCCGTGGGCCTCGTTGTGCTCTGCCGGTGCATCCGCTGAGTCGTAAAAAAAATTTACGAAATAAAAAACGAAAATAAGGGGTGCAACACGAGGACTTCCCAGGAGGTCACCCATCCCAGTACTACTCTCGCCCAAGCACGCTTAACTTCGGAGTTCTGATGGGATCCGGTGCATTAGTGCTGGTATGATCGCACCCGTCATGTAACCCGTCGCATACATATTTGAAATCGAAGCCATTCCTCTTCTTGAGAAATGCTCGACATCTCTTTCCGTTTGGGTTTTCAAGCCCCGTTTCGCCATTACCGGATCGTTAAAAATTTGAGAAGTTTTTGAAATTCTTCCGCAAATTTGGTAGAGCACTCGGAAACGGCCCTCTGACCAAAATTCTTGACGAATGCTTAAGCTTCCTGCGAAAATGCTTAAAATTCAAAAGTGAAAATTCTCATAAATCGAAATTCGCGCGTGGCTTTTTATCCGGGTGGACCCACGGGGCCCGTGAGTACTTTCCAGAAAGCTCGTCCCGTGCCGGACGCCGTGGGCCTCGTTGTGCTCTGCCGGTGCATCCGCTGAGTCGTAAAAAAAATTTACGAAATAAAAAACGAAAATAAGGGGTGCAACACGAGGACTTCCCAGGAGGTCACCCATCCCAGTACTACTCTCGCCCAAGCACGCTTAACTTCGGAGTTCTGATGGGATCCGGTGCATTAGTGCTGGTATGATCGCACCCGTCATGTAACCCGTCGCATACATATTTGAAATCGAAGCCATTCCTCTTCTTGAGAAATGCTCGACATCTCTTTCCGTTTGGGTTTTCAAGCCCCGTTTCGCCATTACCGGATCGTTAAAAATTTGAGAAGTTTTTGAAATTCTTCCGCAAATTTGGTAGAGCACTCGGAAACGGCCCTCTGACCAAAATTCTTGACGAATGCTTAAGCTTCCTGCGAAAATGCTTAAAATTCAAAAGTGAAAATTCTCATAAATCGAAATTCGCGCGTGGCTTTTTATCCGGGTGGACCCACGGGGCCCGTGAGTACTTTCCAGAAAGCTCGTCCCGTGCCGGACGCCGTGGGCCTCGTTGTGCTCTGCCGGTGCATCCGCTGAGTCGTAAAAAAAATTTACGAAATAAAAAACGAAAATAAGGGGTGCAACACGAGGACTTCCCAGGAGGTCACCCATCCCAGTACTACTCTCGCCCAAGCACGCTTAACTTCGGAGTTCTGATGGGATCCGGTGCATTAGTGCTGGTATGATCGCACCCGTCATGTAACCCGTCGCATACATATTTGAAATCGAAGCCATTCCTCTTCTTGAGAAATGCTCGACATCTCTTTCCGTTTGGGTTTTCAAGCCCCGTTTCGCCATTACCGGATCGTTAAAAATTTGAGAAGTTTTTGAAATTCTTCCGCAAATTTGGTAGAGCACTCGGAAACGGCCCTCTGACCAAAATTCTTGACGAATGCTTAAGCTTCCTGCGAAAATGCTTAAAATTCAAAAGTGAAAATTCTCATAAATCGAAATTCGCGCGTGGCTTTTTATCCGGGTGGACCCACGGGGCCCGTGAGTACTTTCCAGAAAGCTCGTCCCGTGCCGGACGCCGTGGGCCTCGTTGTGCTCTGCCGGTGCATCCGCTGAGTCGTAAAAAAAATTTACGAAATAAAAAACGAAAATAAGGGGTGCAACACGAGGACTTCCCAGGAGGTCACCCATCCCAGTACTACTCTCGCCCAAGCACGCTTAACTTCGGAGTTCTGATGGGATCCGGTGCATTAGTGCTGGTATGATCGCACCCGTCATGTAACCCGTCGCATACATATTTGAAATCGAAGCCATTCCTCTTCTTGAGAAATGCTCGACATCTCTTTCCGTTTGGGTTTTCAAGCCCCGTTTCGCCATTACCGGATCGTTAAAAATTTGAGAAGTTTTTGAAATTCTTCCGCAAATTTGGTAGAGCACTCGGAAACGGCCCTCTGACCAAAATTCTTGACGAATGCTTAAGCTTCCTGCGAAAATGCTTAAAATTCAAAAGTGAAAATTCTCATAAATCGAAATTCGCGCGTGGCTTTTTATCCGGGTGGACCCACGGGGCCCGTGAGTACTTTCCAGAAAGCTCGTCCCGTGCCGGACGCCGTGGGCCTCGTTGTGCTCTGCCGGTGCATCCGCTGAGTCGTAAAAAAAATTTACGAAATAAAAAACGAAAATAAGGGGTGCAACACGAGGACTTCCCAGGAGGTCACCCATCCCAGTACTACTCTCGCCCAAGCACGCTTAACTTCGGAGTTCTGATGGGATCCGGTGCATTAGTGCTGGTATGATCGCACCCGTCATGTAACCCGTCGCATACATATTTGAAATCGAAGCCATTCCTCTTCTTGAGAAATGGCTCGACATCTCTTTCCGTTTGGGTTTTCAAGCCCCGTTTCGCCATTACCGGATCGTTAAAAATTTGAGAAGTTTTTGAAATTCTTCCGCAAATTTGGTAGAGCACTCGGAAACGGCCCTCTGACCAAAATTCTTGACGAATGCTTAAGCTTCCTGCGAAAATGCTTAAAATTCAAAAGTGAAAATTCTCATAAATCGAAATTCGCGCGTGGCTTTTTATCCGGGTGGACCCACGGGGCCCGTGAGTACTTTCCAGAAAGCTCGTCCCGTGCCGGACGCCGTGGGCCTCGTTGTGCTCTGCCGGTGCATCCGCTGAGTCGTAAAAAAAATTTACGAAATAAAAAACGAAAATAAGGGGTGCAACACGAGGACTTCCCAGGAGGTCACCCATCCCAGTACTACTCTCGCCCAAGCACGCTTAACTTCGGAGTTCTGATGGGATCCGGTGCATTAGTGCTGGTATGATCGCACCCGTCATGTAACCCGTCGCATACATATTTGAAATCGAAGCCATTCCTCTTCTTGAGAAATGCTCGACATCTCTTTCCGTTTGGGTTTTCAAGCCCCGTTTCGCCATTACCGGATCGTTAAAAATTTGAGAAGTTTTTGAAATTCTTCCGCAAATTTGGTAGAGCACTCGGAAACGGCCCTCTGACCAAAATTCTTGACGAATGCTTAAGCTTCCTGCGAAAATGCTTAAAATTCAAAAGTGAAAATTCTCATAAATCGAAATTCGCGCGTGGCTTTTTATCCGGGTGGACCCACGGGGCCCGTGAGTACTTTCCAGAAAGCTCGTCCCGTGCCGGACGCCGTGGGCCTCGTTGTGCTCTGCCGGTGCATCCGCTGAGTCGTAAAAAAAATTTACGAAATAAAAAACGAAAATAAGGGGTGCAACACGAGGACTTCCCAGGAGGTCACCCATCCCAGTACTACTCTCGCCCAAGCACGCTTAACTTCGGAGTTCTGATGGGATCCGGTGCATTAGTGCTGGTATGATCGCACCCGTCATGTAACCCGTCGCATACATATTTGAAATCGAAGCCATTCCTCTTCTTGAGAAATGGTCGACATCTCTTTCCGTTTGGGTTTTCAAGCCCCGTTTCGCCATTACCGGATCGTTAAAAATTTGAGAAGTTTTTGAAATTCTTCCGCAAATTTGGTAGAGCACTCGGAAACGGCCCTCTGACCAAAATTCTTGACGAATGCTTAAGCTTCCTGCGAAAATGCTTAAAATTCAAAAGTGAAAATTCTCATAAATCGAAATTCGCGCGTGGCTTTTTATCCGGGTGGACCCACGGGGCCCGTGAGTACTTTCCAGAAAGCTCGTCCCGTGCCGGACGCCGTGGGCCTCGTTGTGCTCTGCCGGTGCATCCGCTGAGTCGTAAAAAAAATTTACGAAATAAAAAACGAAAATAAGGGGTGCAACACGAGGACTTCCCAGGAGGTCACCCATCCCAGTACTACTCTCGCCCAAGCACGCTTAACTTCGGAGTTCTGATGGGATCCGGTGCATTAGTGCTGGTATGATCGCACCCGTCATGTAACCCGTCGCATACATATTTGAAATCGAAGCCATTCCTCTTCTTGAGAAATGCTCGACATCTCTTTCCGTTTGGGTTTTCAAGCCCCGTTTCGCCATTACCGGATCGTTAAAAATTTGAGAAGTTTTTGAAATTCTTCCGCAAATTTGGTAGAGCACTCGGAAACGGCCCTCTGACCAAAATTCTTGACGAATGCTTAAGCTTCCTGCGAAAATGCTTAAAATTCAAAAGTGAAAATTCTCATAAATCGAAATTCGCGCGTGGCTTTTTATCCGGGTGGACCCACGGGGCCCGTGAGTACTTTCCAGAAAGCTCGTCCCGTGCCGGACGCCGTGGGCCTCGTTGTGCTCTGCCGGTGCATCCGCTGAGTCGTAAAAAAAATTTACGAAATAAAAAACGAAAATAAGGGGTGCAACACGAGGACTTCCCAGGAGGTCACCCATCCCAGTACTACTCTCGCCCAAGCACGCTTAACTTCGGAGTTCTGATGGGATCCGGTGCATTAGTGCTGGTATGATCGCACCCGTCATGTAACCCGTCGCATACATATTTGAAATCGAAGCCATTCCTCTTCTTGAGAAATGGCTCGACATCTCTTTCCGTTTGGGTTTTCAAGCCCCGTTTCGCCATTACCGGATCGTTAAAAATTTGAGAAGTTTTTGAAATTCTTCCGCAAATTTGGTAGAGCACTCGGAAACGGCCCTCTGACCAAAATTCTTGACGAATGCTTAAGCTTCCTGCGAAAATGCTTAAAATTCAAAAGTGAAAATTCTCATAAATCGAAATTCGCGCGTGGCTTTTTATCCGGGTGGACCCACGGGGCCCGTGAGTACTTTCCAGAAAGCTCGTCCCGTGCCGGACGCCGTGGGCCTCGTTGTGCTCTGCCGGTGCATCCGCTGAGTCGTAAAAAAAATTTACGAAATAAAAAACGAAAATAAGGGGTGCAACACGAGGACTTCCCAGGAGGTCACCCATCCCAGTACTACTCTCGCCCAAGCACGCTTAACTTCGGAGTTCTGATGGGATCCGGTGCATTAGTGCTGGTATGATCGCACCCGTCATGTAACCCGTCGCATACATATTTGAAATCGAAGCCATTCCTCTTCTTGAGAAATGCTCGACATCTCTTTCCGTTTGGGTTTTCAAGCCCCGTTTCGCCATTACCGGATCGTTAAAAATTTGAGAAGTTTTTGAAATTCTTCCGCAAATTTGGTAGAGCACTCGGAAACGGCCCTCTGACCAAAATTCTTGACGAATGCTTAAGCTTCCTGCGAAAATGCTTAAAATTCAAAAGTGAAAATTCTCATAAATCGAAATTCGCGCGTGGCTTTTTATCCGGGTGGACCCACGGGGCCCGTGAGTACTTTCCAGAAAGCTCGTCCCGTGCCGGACGCCGTGGGCCTCGTTGTGCTCTGCCGGTGCATCCGCTGAGTCGTAAAAAAAATTTACGAAATAAAAAACGAAAATAAGGGGTGCAACACGAGGACTTCCCAGGAGGTCACCCATCCCAGTACTACTCTCGCCCAAGCACGCTTAACTTCGGAGTTCTGATGGGATCCGGTGCATTAGTGCTGGTATGATCGCACCCGTCATGTAACCCGTCGCATACATATTTGAAATCGAAGCCATTCCTCTTCTTGAGAAATGCTCGACATCTCTTTCCGTTTGGGTTTTCAAGCCCCGTTTCGCCATTACCGGATCGTTAAAAATTTGAGAAGTTTTTGAAATTCTTCCGCAAATTTGGTAGAGCACTCGGAAACGGCCCTCTGACCAAAATTCTTGACGAATGCTTAAGCTTCCTGCGAAAATGCTTAAAATTCAAAAGTGAAAATTCTCATAAATCGAAATTCGCGCGTGGCTTTTTATCCGGGTGGACCCACGGGGCCCGTGAGTACTTTCCAGAAAGCTCGTCCCGTGCCGGACGCCGTGGGCCTCGTTGTGCTCTGCCGGTGCATCCGCTGAGTCGTAAAAAAAATTTACGAAATAAAAAACGAAAATAAGGGGTGCAACACGAGGACTTCCCAGGAGGTCACCCATCCCAGTACTACTCTCGCCCAAGCACGCTTAACTTCGGAGTTCTGATGGGATCCGGTGCATTAGTGCTGGTATGATCGCACCCGTCATGTAACCCGTCGCATACATATTTGAAATCGAAGCCATTCCTCTTCTTGAGAAATGCTCGACATCTCTTTCCGTTTGGGTTTTCAAGCCCCGTTTCGCCATTACCGGATCGTTAAAAATTTGAGAAGTTTTTGAAATTCTTCCGCAAATTTGGTAGAGCACTCGGAAACGGCCCTCTGACCAAAATTCTTGACGAATGCTTAAGCTTCCTGCGAAAATGCTTAAAATTCAAAAGTGAAAATTCTCATAAATCGAAATTCGCGCGTGGCTTTTTATCCGGGTGGACCCACGGGGCCCGTGAGTACTTTCCAGAAAGCTCGTCCCGTGCCGGACGCCGTGGGCCTCGTTGTGCTCTGCCGGTGCATCCGCTGAGTCGTAAAAAAAATTTACGAAATAAAAAACGAAAATAAGGGGTGCAACACGAGGACTTCCCAGGAGGTCACCCATCCCAGTACTACTCTCGCCCAAGCACGCTTAACTTCGGAGTTCTGATGGGATCCGGTGCATTAGTGCTGGTATGATCGCACCCGTCATGTAACCCGTCGCATACATATTTGAAATCGAAGCCATTCCTCTTCTTGAGAAATGGTCGACATCTCTTTCCGTTTGGGTTTTCAAGCCCCGTTTCGCCATTACCGGATCGTTAAAAATTTGAGAAGTTTTTGAAATTCTTCCGCAAATTTGGTAGAGCACTCGGAAACGGCCCTCTGACCAAAATTCTTGACGAATGCTTAAGCTTCCTGCGAAAATGCTTAAAATTCAAAAGTGAAAATTCTCATAAATCGAAATTCGCGCGTGGCTTTTTATCCGGGTGGACCCACGGGGCCCGTGAGTACTTTCCAGAAAGCTCGTCCCGTGCCGGACGCCGTGGGCCTCGTTGTGCTCTGCCGGTGCATCCGCTGAGTCGTAAAAAAAATTTACGAAATAAAAAACGAAAATAAGGGGTGCAACACGAGGACTTCCCAGGAGGTCACCCATCCCAGTACTACTCTCGCCCAAGCACGCTTAACTTCGGAGTTCTGATGGGATCCGGTGCATTAGTGCTGGTATGATCGCACCCGTCATGTAACCCGTCGCATACATATTTGAAATCGAAGCCATTCCTCTTCTTGAGAAATGCTCGACATCTCTTTCCGTTTGGGTTTTCAAGCCCCGTTTCGCCATTACCGGATCGTTAAAAATTTGAGAAGTTTTTGAAATTCTTCCGCAAATTTGGTAGAGCACTCGGAAACGGCCCTCTGACCAAAATTCTTGACGAATGCTTAAGCTTCCTGCGAAAATGCTTAAAATTCAAAAGTGAAAATTCTCATAAATCGAAATTCGCGCGTGGCTTTTTATCCGGGTGGACCCACGGGGCCCGTGAGTACTTTCCAGAAAGCTCGTCCCGTGCCGGACGCCGTGGGCCTCGTTGTGCTCTGCCGGTGCATCCGCTGAGTCGTAAAAAAAATTTACGAAATAAAAAACGAAAATAAGGGGTGCAACACGAGGACTTCCCAGGAGGTCACCCATCCCAGTACTACTCTCGCCCAAGCACGCTTAACTTCGGAGTTCTGATGGGATCCGGTGCATTAGTGCTGGTATGATCGCACCCGTCATGTAACCCGTCGCATACATATTTGAAATCGAAGCCATTCCTCTTCTTGAGAAATGGTCGACATCTCTTTCCGTTTGGGTTTTCAAGCCCCGTTTCGCCATTACCGGATCGTTAAAAATTTGAGAAGTTTTTGAAATTCTTCCGCAAATTTGGTAGAGCACTCGGAAACGGCCCTCTGACCAAAATTCTTGACGAATGCTTAAGCTTCCTGCGAAAATGCTTAAAATTCAAAAGTGAAAATTCTCATAAATCGAAATTCGCGCGTGGCTTTTTATCCGGGTGGACCCACGGGGCCCGTGAGTACTTTCCAGAAAGCTCGTCCCGTGCCGGACGCCGTGGGCCTCGTTGTGCTCTGCCGGTGCATCCGCTGAGTCGTAAAAAAAATTTACGAAATAAAAAACGAAAATAAGGGGTGCAACACGAGGACTTCCCAGGAGGTCACCCATCCCAGTACTACTCTCGCCCAAGCACGCTTAACTTCGGAGTTCTGATGGGATCCGGTGCATTAGTGCTGGTATGATCGCACCCGTCATGTAACCCGTCGCATACATATTTGAAATCGAAGCCATTCCTCTTCTTGAGAAATGGTCGACATCTCTTTCCGTTTGGGTTTTCAAGCCCCGTTTCGCCATTACCGGATCGTTAAAAATTTGAGAAGTTTTTGAAATTCTTCCGCAAATTTGGTAGAGCACTCGGAAACGGCCCTCTGACCAAAATTCTTGACGAATGCTTAAGCTTCCTGCGAAAATGCTTAAAATTCAAAAGTGAAAATTCTCATAAATCGAAATTCGCGCGTGGCTTTTTATCCGGGTGGACCCACGGGGCCCGTGAGTACTTTCCAGAAAGCTCGTCCCGTGCCGGACGCCGTGGGCCTCGTTGTGCTCTGCCGGTGCATCCGCTGAGTCGTAAAAAAAATTTACGAAATAAAAAACGAAAATAAGGGGTGCAACACGAGGACTTCCCAGGAGGTCACCCATCCCAGTACTACTCTCGCCCAAGCACGCTTAACTTCGGAGTTCTGATGGGATCCGGTGCATTAGTGCTGGTATGATCGCACCCGTCATGTAACCCGTCGCATACATATTTGAAATCGAAGCCATTCCTCTTCTTGAGAAATGCTCGACATCTCTTTCCGTTTGGGTTTTCAAGCCCCGTTTCGCCATTACCGGATCGTTAAAAATTTGAGAAGTTTTTGAAATTCTTCCGCAAATTTGGTAGAGCACTCGGAAACGGCCCTCTGACCAAAATTCTTGACGAATGCTTAAGCTTCCTGCGAAAATGCTTAAAATTCAAAAGTGAAAATTCTCATAAATCGAAATTCGCGCGTGGCTTTTTATCCGGGTGGACCCACGGGGCCCGTGAGTACTTTCCAGAAAGCTCGTCCCGTGCCGGACGCCGTGGGCCTCGTTGTGCTCTGCCGGTGCATCCGCTGAGTCGTAAAAAAAATTTACGAAATAAAAAACGAAAATAAGGGGTGCAACACGAGGACTTCCCAGGAGGTCACCCATCCCAGTACTACTCTCGCCCAAGCACGCTTAACTTCGGAGTTCTGATGGGATCCGGTGCATTAGTGCTGGTATGATCGCACCCGTCATGTAACCCGTCGCATACATATTTGAAATCGAAGCCATTCCTCTTCTTGAGAAATGCTCGACATCTCTTTCCGTTTGGGTTTTCAAGCCCCGTTTCGCCATTACCGGATCGTTAAAAATTTGAGAAGTTTTTGAAATTCTTCCGCAAATTTGGTAGAGCACTCGGAAACGGCCCTCTGACCAAAATTCTTGACGAATGCTTAAGCTTCCTGCGAAAATGCTTAAAATTCAAAAGTGAAAATTCTCATAAATCGAAATTCGCGCGTGGCTTTTTATCCGGGTGGACCCACGGGGCCCGTGAGTACTTTCCAGAAAGCTCGTCCCGTGCCGGACGCCGTGGGCCTCGTTGTGCTCTGCCGGTGCATCCGCTGAGTCGTAAAAAAAATTTACGAAATAAAAAACGAAAATAAGGGGTGCAACACGAGGACTTCCCAGGAGGTCACCCATCCCAGTACTACTCTCGCCCAAGCACGCTTAACTTCGGAGTTCTGATGGGATCCGGTGCATTAGTGCTGGTATGATCGCACCCGTCATGTAACCCGTCGCATACATATTTGAAATCGAAGCCATTCCTCTTCTTGAGAAATGCTCGACATCTCTTTCCGTTTGGGTTTTCAAGCCCCGTTTCGCCATTACCGGATCGTTAAAAATTTGAGAAGTTTTTGAAATTCTTCCGCAAATTTGGTAGAGCACTCGGAAACGGCCCTCTGACCAAAATTCTTGACGAATGCTTAAGCTTCCTGCGAAAATGCTTAAAATTCAAAAGTGAAAATTCTCATAAATCGAAATTCGCGCGTGGCTTTTTATCCGGGTGGACCCACGGGGCCCGTGAGTACTTTCCAGAAAGCTCGTCCCGTGCCGGACGCCGTGGGCCTCGTTGTGCTCTGCCGGTGCATCCGCTGAGTCGTAAAAAAAATTTACGAAATAAAAAACGAAAATAAGGGGTGCAACACGAGGACTTCCCAGGAGGTCACCCATCCCAGTACTACTCTCGCCCAAGCACGCTTAACTTCGGAGTTCTGATGGGATCCGGTGCATTAGTGCTGGTATGATCGCACCCGTCATGTAACCCGTCGCATACATATTTGAAATCGAAGCCATTCCTCTTCTTGAGAAATGGTCGACATCTCTTTCCGTTTGGGTTTTCAAGCCCCGTTTCGCCATTACCGGATCGTTAAAAATTTGAGAAGTTTTTGAAATTCTTCCGCAAATTTGGTAGAGCACTCGGAAACGGCCCTCTGACCAAAATTCTTGACGAATGCTTAAGCTTCCTGCGAAAATGCTTAAAATTCAAAAGTGAAAATTCTCATAAATCGAAATTCGCGCGTGGCTTTTTATCCGGGTGGACCCACGGGGCCCGTGAGTACTTTCCAGAAAGCTCGTCCCGTGCCGGACGCCGTGGGCCTCGTTGTGCTCTGCCGGTGCATCCGCTGAGTCGTAAAAAAAATTTACGAAATAAAAAACGAAAATAAGGGGTGCAACACGAGGACTTCCCAGGAGGTCACCCATCCCAGTACTACTCTCGCCCAAGCACGCTTAACTTCGGAGTTCTGATGGGATCCGGTGCATTAGTGCTGGTATGATCGCACCCGTCATGTAACCCGTCGCATACATATTTGAAATCGAAGCCATTCCTCTTCTTGAGAAATGCTCGACATCTCTTTCCGTTTGGGTTTTCAAGCCCCGTTTCGCCATTACCGGATCGTTAAAAATTTGAGAAGTTTTTGAAATTCTTCCGCAAATTTGGTAGAGCACTCGGAAACGGCCCTCTGACCAAAATTCTTGACGAATGCTTAAGCTTCCTGCGAAAATGCTTAAAATTCAAAAGTGAAAATTCTCATAAATCGAAATTCGCGCGTGGCTTTTTATCCGGGTGGACCCACGGGGCCCGTGAGTACTTTCCAGAAAGCTCGTCCCGTGCCGGACGCCGTGGGCCTCGTTGTGCTCTGCCGGTGCATCCGCTGAGTCGTAAAAAAAATTTACGAAATAAAAAACGAAAATAAGGGGTGCAACACGAGGACTTCCCAGGAGGTCACCCATCCCAGTACTACTCTCGCCCAAGCACGCTTAACTTCGGAGTTCTGATGGGATCCGGTGCATTAGTGCTGGTATGATCGCACCCGTCATGTAACCCGTCGCATACATATTTGAAATCGAAGCCATTCCTCTTCTTGAGAAATGCTCGACATCTCTTTCCGTTTGGGTTTTCAAGCCCCGTTTCGCCATTACCGGATCGTTAAAAATTTGAGAAGTTTTTGAAATTCTTCCGCAAATTTGGTAGAGCACTCGGAAACGGCCCTCTGACCAAAATTCTTGACGAATGCTTAAGCTTCCTGCGAAAATGCTTAAAATTCAAAAGTGAAAATTCTCATAAATCGAAATTCGCGCGTGGCTTTTTATCCGGGTGGACCCACGGGGCCCGTGAGTACTTTCCAGAAAGCTCGTCCCGTGCCGGACGCCGTGGGCCTCGTTGTGCTCTGCCGGTGCATCCGCTGAGTCGTAAAAAAAATTTACGAAATAAAAAACGAAAATAAGGGGTGCAACACGAGGACTTCCCAGGAGGTCACCCATCCCAGTACTACTCTCGCCCAAGCACGCTTAACTTCGGAGTTCTGATGGGATCCGGTGCATTAGTGCTGGTATGATCGCACCCGTCATGTAACCCGTCGCATACATATTTGAAATCGAAGCCATTCCTCTTCTTGAGAAATGCTCGACATCTCTTTCCGTTTGGGTTTTCAAGCCCCGTTTCGCCATTACCGGATCGTTAAAAATTTGAGAAGTTTTTGAAATTCTTCCGCAAATTTGGTAGAGCACTCGGAAACGGCCCTCTGACCAAAATTCTTGACGAATGCTTAAGCTTCCTGCGAAAATGCTTAAAATTCAAAAGTGAAAATTCTCATAAATCGAAATTCGCGCGTGGCTTTTTATCCGGGTGGACCCACGGGGCCCGTGAGTACTTTCCAGAAAGCTCGTCCCGTGCCGGACGCCGTGGGCCTCGTTGTGCTCTGCCGGTGCATCCGCTGAGTCGTAAAAAAAATTTACGAAATAAAAAACGAAAATAAGGGGTGCAACACGAGGACTTCCCAGGAGGTCACCCATCCCAGTACTACTCTCGCCCAAGCACGCTTAACTTCGGAGTTCTGATGGGATCCGGTGCATTAGTGCTGGTATGATCGCACCCGTCATGTAACCCGTCGCATACATATTTGAAATCGAAGCCATTCCTCTTCTTGAGAAATGCTCGACATCTCTTTCCGTTTGGGTTTTCAAGCCCCGTTTCGCCATTACCGGATCGTTAAAAATTTGAGAAGTTTTTGAAATTCTTCCGCAAATTTGGTAGAGCACTCGGAAACGGCCCTCTGACCAAAATTCTTGACGAATGCTTAAGCTTCCTGCGAAAATGCTTAAAATTCAAAAGTGAAAATTCTCATAAATCGAAATTCGCGCGTGGCTTTTTATCCGGGTGGACCCACGGGGCCCGTGAGTACTTTCCAGAAAGCTCGTCCCGTGCCGGACGCCGTGGGCCTCGTTGTGCTCTGCCGGTGCATCCGCTGAGTCGTAAAAAAAATTTACGAAATAAAAAACGAAAATAAGGGGTGCAACACGAGGACTTCCCAGGAGGTCACCCATCCCAGTACTACTCTCGCCCAAGCACGCTTAACTTCGGAGTTCTGATGGGATCCGGTGCATTAGTGCTGGTATGATCGCACCCGTCATGTAACCCGTCGCATACATATTTGAAATCGAAGCCATTCCTCTTCTTGAGAAATGCTCGACATCTCTTTCCGTTTGG
This sequence comes from Psidium guajava, assembly GCA_016432845.1. Classification (NCBI taxonomy): domain Eukaryota; kingdom Viridiplantae; phylum Streptophyta; class Magnoliopsida; order Myrtales; family Myrtaceae; genus Psidium; species Psidium guajava. The sequence continues at coordinate 8,570 of JAEAMS010000017.1, read as the reverse complement.
GTTTTCAAGCCCCGTTTCGCCATTACCGGATCGTTAAAAATTTGAGAAGTTTTTGAAATTCTTCCGCAAATTTGGTAGAGCACTCGGAAACGGCCCTCTGACCAAAATTCTTGACGAATGCTTAAGCTTCCTGCGAAAATGCTTAAAATTCAAAAGTGAAAATTCTCATAAATCGAAATTCGCGCGTGGCTTTTTATCCGGGTGGACCCACGGGGCCCGTGAGTACTTTCCAGAAAGCTCGTCCCGTGCCGGACGCCGTGGGCCTCGTTGTGCTCTGCCGGTGCATCCGCTGAGTCGTAAAAAAAATTTACGAAATAAAAAACGAAAATAAGGGGTGCAACACGAGGACTTCCCAGGAGGTCACCCATCCCAGTACTACTCTCGCCCAAGCACGCTTAACTTCGGAGTTCTGATGGGATCCGGTGCATTAGTGCTGGTATGATCGCACCCGTCATGTAACCCGTCGCATACATATTTGAAATCGAAGCCATTCCTCTTCTTGAGAAATGGCTCGACATCTCTTTCCGTTTGGGTTTTCAAGCCCCGTTTCGCCATTACCGGATCGTTAAAAATTTGAGAAGTTTTTGAAATTCTTCCGCAAATTTGGTAGAGCACTCGGAAACGGCCCTCTGACCAAAATTCTTGACGAATGCTTAAGCTTCCTGCGAAAATGCTTAAAATTCAAAAGTGAAAATTCTCATAAATCGAAATTCGCGCGTGGCTTTTTATCCGGGTGGACCCACGGGGCCCGTGAGTACTTTCCAGAAAGCTCGTCCCGTGCCGGACGCCGTGGGCCTCGTTGTGCTCTGCCGGTGCATCCGCTGAGTCGTAAAAAAAATTTACGAAATAAAAAACGAAAATAAGGGGTGCAACACGAGGACTTCCCAGGAGGTCACCCATCCCAGTACTACTCTCGCCCAAGCACGCTTAACTTCGGAGTTCTGATGGGATCCGGTGCATTAGTGCTGGTATGATCGCACCCGTCATGTAACCCGTCGCATACATATTTGAAATCGAAGCCATTCCTCTTCTTGAGAAATGCTCGACATCTCTTTCCGTTTGGGTTTTCAAGCCCCGTTTCGCCATTACCGGATCGTTAAAAATTTGAGAAGTTTTTGAAATTCTTCCGCAAATTTGGTAGAGCACTCGGAAACGGCCCTCTGACCAAAATTCTTGACGAATGCTTAAGCTTCCTGCGAAAATGCTTAAAATTCAAAAGTGAAAATTCTCATAAATCGAAATTCGCGCGTGGCTTTTTATCCGGGTGGACCCACGGGGCCCGTGAGTACTTTCCAGAAAGCTCGTCCCGTGCCGGACGCCGTGGGCCTCGTTGTGCTCTGCCGGTGCATCCGCTGAGTCGTAAAAAAAATTTACGAAATAAAAAACGAAAATAAGGGGTGCAACACGAGGACTTCCCAGGAGGTCACCCATCCCAGTACTACTCTCGCCCAAGCACGCTTAACTTCGGAGTTCTGATGGGATCCGGTGCATTAGTGCTGGTATGATCGCACCCGTCATGTAACCCGTCGCATACATATTTGAAATCGAAGCCATTCCTCTTCTTGAGAAATGGCTCGACATCTCTTTCCGTTTGGGTTTTCAAGCCCCGTTTCGCCATTACCGGATCGTTAAAAATTTGAGAAGTTTTTGAAATTCTTCCGCAAATTTGGTAGAGCACTCGGAAACGGCCCTCTGACCAAAATTCTTGACGAATGCTTAAGCTTCCTGCGAAAATGCTTAAAATTCAAAAGTGAAAATTCTCATAAATCGAAATTCGCGCGTGGCTTTTTATCCGGGTGGACCCACGGGGCCCGTGAGTACTTTCCAGAAAGCTCGTCCCGTGCCGGACGCCGTGGGCCTCGTTGTGCTCTGCCGGTGCATCCGCTGAGTCGTAAAAAAAATTTACGAAATAAAAAACGAAAATAAGGGGTGCAACACGAGGACTTCCCAGGAGGTCACCCATCCCAGTACTACTCTCGCCCAAGCACGCTTAACTTCGGAGTTCTGATGGGATCCGGTGCATTAGTGCTGGTATGATCGCACCCGTCATGTAACCCGTCGCATACATATTTGAAATCGAAGCCATTCCTCTTCTTGAGAAATGGCTCGACATCTCTTTCCGTTTGGGTTTTCAAGCCCCGTTTCGCCATTACCGGATCGTTAAAAATTTGAGAAGTTTTTGAAATTCTTCCGCAAATTTGGTAGAGCACTCGGAAACGGCCCTCTGACCAAAATTCTTGACGAATGCTTAAGCTTCCTGCGAAAATGCTTAAAATTCAAAAGTGAAAATTCTCATAAATCGAAATTCGCGCGTGGCTTTTTATCCGGGTGGACCCACGGGGCCCGTGAGTACTTTCCAGAAAGCTCGTCCCGTGCCGGACGCCGTGGGCCTCGTTGTGCTCTGCCGGTGCATCCGCTGAGTCGTAAAAAAAATTTACGAAATAAAAAACGAAAATAAGGGGTGCAACACGAGGACTTCCCAGGAGGTCACCCATCCCAGTACTACTCTCGCCCAAGCACGCTTAACTTCGGAGTTCTGATGGGATCCGGTGCATTAGTGCTGGTATGATCGCACCCGTCATGTAACCCGTCGCATACATATTTGAAATCGAAGCCATTCCTCTTCTTGAGAAATGCTCGACATCTCTTTCCGTTTGGGTTTTCAAGCCCCGTTTCGCCATTACCGGATCGTTAAAAATTTGAGAAGTTTTTGAAATTCTTCCGCAAATTTGGTAGAGCACTCGGAAACGGCCCTCTGACCAAAATTCTTGACGAATGCTTAAGCTTCCTGCGAAAATGCTTAAAATTCAAAAGTGAAAATTCTCATAAATCGAAATTCGCGCGTGGCTTTTTATCCGGGTGGACCCACGGGGCCCGTGAGTACTTTCCAGAAAGCTCGTCCCGTGCCGGACGCCGTGGGCCTCGTTGTGCTCTGCCGGTGCATCCGCTGAGTCGTAAAAAAAATTTACGAAATAAAAAACGAAAATAAGGGGTGCAACACGAGGACTTCCCAGGAGGTCACCCATCCCAGTACTACTCTCGCCCAAGCACGCTTAACTTCGGAGTTCTGATGGGATCCGGTGCATTAGTGCTGGTATGATCGCACCCGTCATGTAACCCGTCGCATACATATTTGAAATCGAAGCCATTCCTCTTCTTGAGAAATGGTCGACATCTCTTTCCGTTTGGGTTTTCAAGCCCCGTTTCGCCATTACCGGATCGTTAAAAATTTGAGAAGTTTTTGAAATTCTTCCGCAAATTTGGTAGAGCACTCGGAAACGGCCCTCTGACCAAAATTCTTGACGAATGCTTAAGCTTCCTGCGAAAATGCTTAAAATTCAAAAGTGAAAATTCTCATAAATCGAAATTCGCGCGTGGCTTTTTATCCGGGTGGACCCACGGGGCCCGTGAGTACTTTCCAGAAAGCTCGTCCCGTGCCGGACGCCGTGGGCCTCGTTGTGCTCTGCCGGTGCATCCGCTGAGTCGTAAAAAAAATTTACGAAATAAAAAACGAAAATAAGGGGTGCAACACGAGGACTTCCCAGGAGGTCACCCATCCCAGTACTACTCTCGCCCAAGCACGCTTAACTTCGGAGTTCTGATGGGATCCGGTGCATTAGTGCTGGTATGATCGCACCCGTCATGTAACCCGTCGCATACATATTTGAAATCGAAGCCATTCCTCTTCTTGAGAAATGCTCGACATCTCTTTCCGTTTGGGTTTTCAAGCCCCGTTTCGCCATTACCGGATCGTTAAAAATTTGAGAAGTTTTTGAAATTCTTCCGCAAATTTGGTAGAGCACTCGGAAACGGCCCTCTGACCAAAATTCTTGACGAATGCTTAAGCTTCCTGCGAAAATGCTTAAAATTCAAAAGTGAAAATTCTCATAAATCGAAATTCGCGCGTGGCTTTTTATCCGGGTGGACCCACGGGGCCCGTGAGTACTTTCCAGAAAGCTCGTCCCGTGCCGGACGCCGTGGGCCTCGTTGTGCTCTGCCGGTGCATCCGCTGAGTCGTAAAAAAAATTTACGAAATAAAAAACGAAAATAAGGGGTGCAACACGAGGACTTCCCAGGAGGTCACCCATCCCAGTACTACTCTCGCCCAAGCACGCTTAACTTCGGAGTTCTGATGGGATCCGGTGCATTAGTGCTGGTATGATCGCACCCGTCATGTAACCCGTCGCATACATATTTGAAATCGAAGCCATTCCTCTTCTTGAGAAATGCTCGACATCTCTTTCCGTTTGGGTTTTCAAGCCCCGTTTCGCCATTACCGGATCGTTAAAAATTTGAGAAGTTTTTGAAATTCTTCCGCAAATTTGGTAGAGCACTCGGAAACGGCCCTCTGACCAAAATTCTTGACGAATGCTTAAGCTTCCTGCGAAAATGCTTAAAATTCAAAAGTGAAAATTCTCATAAATCGAAATTCGCGCGTGGCTTTTTATCCGGGTGGACCCACGGGGCCCGTGAGTACTTTCCAGAAAGCTCGTCCCGTGCCGGACGCCGTGGGCCTCGTTGTGCTCTGCCGGTGCATCCGCTGAGTCGTAAAAAAAATTTACGAAATAAAAAACGAAAATAAGGGGTGCAACACGAGGACTTCCCAGGAGGTCACCCATCCCAGTACTACTCTCGCCCAAGCACGCTTAACTTCGGAGTTCTGATGGGATCCGGTGCATTAGTGCTGGTATGATCGCACCCGTCATGTAACCCGTCGCATACATATTTGAAATCGAAGCCATTCCTCTTCTTGAGAAATGGTCGACATCTCTTTCCGTTTGGGTTTTCAAGCCCCGTTTCGCCATTACCGGATCGTTAAAAATTTGAGAAGTTTTTGAAATTCTTCCGCAAATTTGGTAGAGCACTCGGAAACGGCCCTCTGACCAAAATTCTTGACGAATGCTTAAGCTTCCTGCGAAAATGCTTAAAATTCAAAAGTGAAAATTCTCATAAATCGAAATTCGCGCGTGGCTTTTTATCCGGGTGGACCCACGGGGCCCGTGAGTACTTTCCAGAAAGCTCGTCCCGTGCCGGACGCCGTGGGCCTCGTTGTGCTCTGCCGGTGCATCCGCTGAGTCGTAAAAAAAATTTACGAAATAAAAAACGAAAATAAGGGGTGCAACACGAGGACTTCCCAGGAGGTCACCCATCCCAGTACTACTCTCGCCCAAGCACGCTTAACTTCGGAGTTCTGATGGGATCCGGTGCATTAGTGCTGGTATGATCGCACCCGTCATGTAACCCGTCGCATACATATTTGAAATCGAAGCCATTCCTCTTCTTGAGAAATGCTCGACATCTCTTTCCGTTTGGGTTTTCAAGCCCCGTTTCGCCATTACCGGATCGTTAAAAATTTGAGAAGTTTTTGAAATTCTTCCGCAAATTTGGTAGAGCACTCGGAAACGGCCCTCTGACCAAAATTCTTGACGAATGCTTAAGCTTCCTGCGAAAATGCTTAAAATTCAAAAGTGAAAATTCTCATAAATCGAAATTCGCGCGTGGCTTTTTATCCGGGTGGACCCACGGGGCCCGTGAGTACTTTCCAGAAAGCTCGTCCCGTGCCGGACGCCGTGGGCCTCGTTGTGCTCTGCCGGTGCATCCGCTGAGTCGTAAAAAAAATTTACGAAATAAAAAACGAAAATAAGGGGTGCAACACGAGGACTTCCCAGGAGGTCACCCATCCCAGTACTACTCTCGCCCAAGCACGCTTAACTTCGGAGTTCTGATGGGATCCGGTGCATTAGTGCTGGTATGATCGCACCCGTCATGTAACCCGTCGCATACATATTTGAAATCGAAGCCATTCCTCTTCTTGAGAAATGGTCGACATCTCTTTCCGTTTGGGTTTTCAAGCCCCGTTTCGCCATTACCGGATCGTTAAAAATTTGAGAAGTTTTTGAAATTCTTCCGCAAATTTGGTAGAGCACTCGGAAACGGCCCTCTGACCAAAATTCTTGACGAATGCTTAAGCTTCCTGCGAAAATGCTTAAAATTCAAAAGTGAAAATTCTCATAAATCGAAATTCGCGCGTGGCTTTTTATCCGGGTGGACCCACGGGGCCCGTGAGTACTTTCCAGAAAGCTCGTCCCGTGCCGGACGCCGTGGGCCTCGTTGTGCTCTGCCGGTGCATCCGCTGAGTCGTAAAAAAAATTTACGAAATAAAAAACGAAAATAAGGGGTGCAACACGAGGACTTCCCAGGAGGTCACCCATCCCAGTACTACTCTCGCCCAAGCACGCTTAACTTCGGAGTTCTGATGGGATCCGGTGCATTAGTGCTGGTATGATCGCACCCGTCATGTAACCCGTCGCATACATATTTGAAATCGAAGCCATTCCTCTTCTTGAGAAATGCTCGACATCTCTTTCCGTTTGGGTTTTCAAGCCCCGTTTCGCCATTACCGGATCGTTAAAAATTTGAGAAGTTTTTGAAATTCTTCCGCAAATTTGGTAGAGCACTCGGAAACGGCCCTCTGACCAAAATTCTTGACGAATGCTTAAGCTTCCTGCGAAAATGCTTAAAATTCAAAAGTGAAAATTCTCATAAATCGAAATTCGCGCGTGGCTTTTTATCCGGGTGGACCCACGGGGCCCGTGAGTACTTTCCAGAAAGCTCGTCCCGTGCCGGACGCCGTGGGCCTCGTTGTGCTCTGCCGGTGCATCCGCTGAGTCGTAAAAAAAATTTACGAAATAAAAAACGAAAATAAGGGGTGCAACACGAGGACTTCCCAGGAGGTCACCCATCCCAGTACTACTCTCGCCCAAGCACGCTTAACTTCGGAGTTCTGATGGGATCCGGTGCATTAGTGCTGGTATGATCGCACCCGTCATGTAACCCGTCGCATACATATTTGAAATCGAAGCCATTCCTCTTCTTGAGAAATGCTCGACATCTCTTTCCGTTTGGGTTTTCAAGCCCCGTTTCGCCATTACCGGATCGTTAAAAATTTGAGAAGTTTTTGAAATTCTTCCGCAAATTTGGTAGAGCACTCGGAAACGGCCCTCTGACCAAAATTCTTGACGAATGCTTAAGCTTCCTGCGAAAATGCTTAAAATTCAAAAGTGAAAATTCTCATAAATCGAAATTCGCGCGTGGCTTTTTATCCGGGTGGACCCACGGGGCCCGTGAGTACTTTCCAGAAAGCTCGTCCCGTGCCGGACGCCGTGGGCCTCGTTGTGCTCTGCCGGTGCATCCGCTGAGTCGTAAAAAAAATTTACGAAATAAAAAACGAAAATAAGGGGTGCAACACGAGGACTTCCCAGGAGGTCACCCATCCCAGTACTACTCTCGCCCAAGCACGCTTAACTTCGGAGTTCTGATGGGATCCGGTGCATTAGTGCTGGTATGATCGCACCCGTCATGTAACCCGTCGCATACATATTTGAAATCGAAGCCATTCCTCTTCTTGAGAAATGCTCGACATCTCTTTCCGTTTGGGTTTTCAAGCCCCGTTTCGCCATTACCGGATCGTTAAAAATTTGAGAAGTTTTTGAAATTCTTCCGCAAATTTGGTAGAGCACTCGGAAACGGCCCTCTGACCAAAATTCTTGACGAATGCTTAAGCTTCCTGCGAAAATGCTTAAAATTCAAAAGTGAAAATTCTCATAAATCGAAATTCGCGCGTGGCTTTTTATCCGGGTGGACCCACGGGGCCCGTGAGTACTTTCCAGAAAGCTCGTCCCGTGCCGGACGCCGTGGGCCTCGTTGTGCTCTGCCGGTGCATCCGCTGAGTCGTAAAAAAAATTTACGAAATAAAAAACGAAAATAAGGGGTGCAACACGAGGACTTCCCAGGAGGTCACCCATCCCAGTACTACTCTCGCCCAAGCACGCTTAACTTCGGAGTTCTGATGGGATCCGGTGCATTAGTGCTGGTATGATCGCACCCGTCATGTAACCCGTCGCATACATATTTGAAATCGAAGCCATTCCTCTTCTTGAGAAATGCTCGACATCTCTTTCCGTTTGGGTTTTCAAGCCCCGTTTCGCCATTACCGGATCGTTAAAAATTTGAGAAGTTTTTGAAATTCTTCCGCAAATTTGGTAGAGCACTCGGAAACGGCCCTCTGACCAAAATTCTTGACGAATGCTTAAGCTTCCTGCGAAAATGCTTAAAATTCAAAAGTGAAAATTCTCATAAATCGAAATTCGCGCGTGGCTTTTTATCCGGGTGGACCCACGGGGCCCGTGAGTACTTTCCAGAAAGCTCGTCCCGTGCCGGACGCCGTGGGCCTCGTTGTGCTCTGCCGGTGCATCCGCTGAGTCGTAAAAAAAATTTACGAAATAAAAAACGAAAATAAGGGGTTGCAACACGAGGACTTCCCAGGAGGTCACCCATCCCAGTACTACTCTCGCCCAAGCACGCTTAACTTCGGAGTTCTGATGGGATCCGGTGCATTAGTGCTGGTATGATCGCACCCGTCATGTAACCCGTCGCATACATATTTGAAATCGAAGCCATTCCTCTTCTGAGAAATGGTCGACATCTCTTTCCGTTTGGGTTTTCAAGCCCCGTTTCGCCATTACCGGATCGTTAAAAATTTGAGAAGTTTTTGAAATTCTTCCCAAATT
>JAEAMS010000012.1:0-25769 GCA_016432845.1 Psidium guajava | reverse complement strand
TAAATGATTTTAAAATTTGGAGTCGCCACTAATCGTTCTTGGTAGGTCGATTAGAAACCTAAATAAATTAGCGGGAGAACTAATTTATTCCTGCGAACCAGAGATTATGAGCTCGGGGACTTGGTTACACTAGTTAATTAAAACTAATGCCCTTTCGGTACCTTAATTTCATGGATATCCTAATCCGGCAACTCAGGCTTGGTTTATTCCTAAAGCTCTAGTAGGGTATTCTCTTTTGTGTTTTCACTTTTTAAATAGGATGCATGGATGGTATATATTTTTATTTGTTATATTTTTTTAAGTGTTAAAGATTCCCTGAAGCCGAAAGAGGGAGTGTGTTAACGACTTCTGTGCAGTATTACGACCTACTCATCTTTTGGGTCTGATGATTCAAAAATTAAATTATAGGAAGTACATGACAGTGAATAAACACCTCCAATGGGAGGCCTAGCATTGGCTTGGCTCTTCCCTTTGGGATTTAAGGTACAGGTATTTAAGTTGCAAGTATTTAAACTACTGTAAGTAAAAACCTCCAATGGGAGGCTAAGCATTGGCTTGGCTCTTCCCTTTGGGATTTAAGGTACAGGTATTTAAGTTGCAGGTATTTAACTACTGTAAGTAAAAACCTCCAATGGGAGGCTAAGCATTGGCTTGGCTCTTCCCTTTGGGATTTAAGGTACAGGTATTTAAGTTGCGGATGGACTTTGTCCTCTCCATTCTGGGTATGAATTCTTTAAAATAAAATACAACGAATTGATTCAACAATTTGAAATTTGTGCGCGCTTGAGGACTCCTCCAAGCCGATTTTGTGCTTCCATAGGGTTGACCATTGATATAAAGCTGCGGCTTCCTGACATAAAATAGAGTGAAATGTCAGTATACAAAATATGTGCTAATCTGCACCAAAAACCAGAAGAGTGGAAAGAGTACTTATCTCCCATTTTTTTGGGAGGGATTTCTATAATTGATTTTCGCTCTCTATGTTCCCAATATAGAGAGTTTCTTTTGAATTAAGAGGGACTTTTAGTCACATATCAGTTGAGAAATCGGTGGACAGCTTAGGAGCTTGTCTGGGCCGATTTTTGCATATCTACGAGATTTTTGCTGTTGACGTAGAGATATCCTTCTCCTGACATAAAATATGGAAAAAAAAAGAGGAGATGGAGAAAGTGTATACAATTTGTGCTAATTTGCAAGTAAAACCATAAACAAATGAATAAATAAAAAAACTTAGCTCGAATTTGCTTGCTCGTTGACGAGGATGAACTCTTGATTTATATTGATCGATGAAGGAATTTGTGATGATAATCCCTAGCTTTGAACTCCCATCATCTTCAAAATTCTCTCTCTTTTGGTATTTTCTTCTCTCTCAAATTTTTCTTCAATCTCCCAAAACTCTCTCAAACATCCAAATTTTCTCTCCAAAAAATCCCTCCCAAACACTTCAAATTTTCTCTCCCAAAAATTTTCTCAAACACTTCAAATTTTCTCTCCAAAAAATCCCATCTTAAGCTCACTTCTTCCTCCTTTTATAATCTACTCATCTATCTCCCATTCTAATTTTTCCACTAACTCTATCTCCCATTCTAATTTCTCCACTAACTCTTCTTCATTTTCATCTTCCATTCTCCATCTCTATCTCACATTCTAATCTCTCCACTAACTCTTCTTCATCTTCATCTTCCCTTCTCCATATTTATCTCCCATTCTAATTTCTCCACTAACTCTTCTTCATCTCCATCTTCCCTTCTCTATTCTTATCTTCCATTCTAATTTCTCCACTAACTCTTCTTCATCTCCATCTTCCCTTCTCTATTCTTATCTTATTTTCTCCATCTTCTTCTCCAACTTCTCTTCTTCATCTCTTCTTCTCCATCTTCCCTTCTCTATTCTAATTTATCCACTAACTCTTCTTTTTGTTATTTGTAAAATAATCCTTCAAGAGTTAGGTATTTGCACTCTAGTCCTTGAATTTTAAGTATTTACAATTCAGTCCCTGAAAAAATATATTTCTTTGAGTCTAAATCTCCTCACAATTTTTGACACACTAAAATTTACCACATGTCAAATTTAAGCTCATTTCTTGCCGCTGAAAATAATGCAGAATTTAATTAAAGCCCTTTTACAAAATTGAGTCATTCTGGGTATAATTGGGCAAAGATGAAAATTTAAAATATTAGAAGACAATGTCACAACTCATAAAAAGTGAAAATTAAAAATAAGTTGACTCAAATTAAAAATTTTTAGGCCCGATTCGAGATTATACTCGTGAAGGAACACGTGACTCGAATTGAATTTTTCTGAATTTGCGATGGCCAATATAAAAATAGATTTAATAAAAATATTAACTATCTTTGTGTATTTTTTTGGCCTCAAATGTTATTTTTCCAAAATTTTCAAGTATTTTTGTATTATTTATTTTTTAAAAAAATTAAAAAAATATATAAAAAAATATGAAAATTTATTTTTTGTTCAAAAATTGTTGCCTAGGCTTGGCCAAGGCTTCCAAAGCTGATTTTACAATTTTCACATTTTTCTTAATTTTTTGTTTTATGAATTTTCGAAATTAAAAATACCGAAAAATATCGAAAATATGAAAAATCATTTTTTGGTCAAAAGTGGTTCCCTAGGCTTGGCTAAGGTCCCCAAAGTTGATTTTTCAATTTTATGAATCTTTATGAATTTTCTATTAATTTTTGAAAATAAATAAATAAATAATACGTAAAAATACTGAAAATATGAAAAATCGGTTTTTGGTCAAAATTGGTTCCCTAGGCTTGGCTAAGGTCTCCAAAGTTGATTTTTCAAGTTTATGAATTTTTATGGATTTTTCATTACTTTAGCAATAGAAAAAATGATTAAAAATCAGGTGTCAACAGACATCAATTTTTTTTTTTTTACTTTTTGTCTTTTGCAATTTTCCCCTAACCTTATGGGCTAGCGAGTGCTAAGATGCACTCGCCGGCACTGGGTGACAGCCTCGCTCGCCTAGATCAAACGAGGTTGTCATGGCCCTCGACTAGTGGGTGATGTATATTTTCTTTTATCGATCCTATCTCTAACTCTCATCTCTCTTAGTTTTGCTCTGCCTCTTTGCAGAACATGGGAGTCGAACCTGCACCTCACCCCCTCAATCTTTTTATTAGCAAAGCCGCATACCTATTGACAAATTATAATGATGTTAACTTGGTCTTTAAATTCTGACAAAAAAAAACAAAATTAGAACTTAAGATAAAAAGGCCAACTTCCAATTGAATTAAAAAAGGCCCATTACTCAATTCCATGCGAAAAATTTGCAGGGCAATGGCACGTTTTGTTTAAGAAATGACACAAATAGTGGTGCATTTTTTTCCTTTATTTGAAATTGTGGGATAACTAGAAATCTAGCCCCCCACGTTCACATGTTGCCAAAATTCTTATTTATCTTTGATTAGAAAATTCAGAATTATAGATAATTTTATCGCCTTATTAATATGAACGAATAGTTATTTTTGGGAAAAGTACAAAAAAGGCCACGGGTGCCTACGCCACGCCTTGACCATCACCTGGATATTGTAGGCAAAGGCGGCCATGGCACACCTTGCCCACATTTGGGCGGGGCTTCATAACCCTTGCCCAAAGGGTTCGCAAACTTGCCAAAGCTCAAGGAAAAAAAGAAAAAATATATAAATATATATATAAAGTCTATATTGGTGCCAGTCATGCCACATAAGATAACCAACTCAATTGATATCAATGTAAAAAGATTTAGGGCTAAATTAGTTTAATTGAAAGATTTAGAATAGAATTAATATCAATACAGTAAGTTTATGAATTTGGAGGGCAAGGAGTAGCCATTCTTACTGTGAATAGTTTAATCTATCATAAGTAAATTGGAATATAATTACCTATATATGACATTCTTGCAGTGTTCAATTTGGTTAACTTGCCGTTAACAACTCATTTACAGTGTAAGTGTTGACACCTGATTTTTAATCATTTTTTCTATTGCTAAAGTAATAAAAAATCCATAAAAATTCATAAACTTGAAAAATCAACTTTGGAGACCTTAGCCAAGCCTAGGGAACCAATTTTGACCAAAAACCGATTTTTCATATTTTCAGTATTTTTACGTATTATTTATTTATTTATTTTCGAAAATTAATAGAAAATTCATAAAGATTCATAAAATTGAAAAATCAACTTTGGGGACCTTAGCCAAGCCTAGGGAACCAATTTTGACCAAAAAATGATTTTTCATATTTTCAGTATTTTTACGTATTTTTTTAATTTCGAAAATTATAAAACAAAAAATTAAAAATTGAAAAAAAATCAACTTTGGAACCTTAGCCAAGCCTAGGGAACGAATTTTGACAAAAAATAATTTTCATATTATATATATTTTTTAATTTTTTAAAAAAAAATACAAAAAAATATTGAAAATTTTGGAAAAATAACATTTGAGGCCAAAAAAATACACAAAGATAGTTAATATTTTTATTTTAAATCTATTTTCATATTGGCCATCGCAAATTCAGAAAAATCCAATTCGAGTCACGTGTTCCTTCACGAGTATAATCTCGAATCGGGCCTAAAAAAATTTAATTTGAGTCAACTTATTTTTAATTTCACTTTTTATGAGTTGTGACATTGTCTTCTAATATTTTAAATTTTCATCTTGGCCCAATTATACCCAGAATGACTTAATTTTGCAAAAGGGCTTTAATTAAATTCGCATTATTTTCAGCACAAGAAATGAGCTTAAATTTGACATGTGGTAAATTTTGGTGTGTCAAAAATTGTGAGGAGATTTGGACTTAAAGAAATATATTTTTTCAGGGACTGAATTGTAAATACTTAAAATTCAAGGACTAGAGTGCAAATACCTAACTCTTGAAGGATTATTTTACAAATAATAAAAAGAAGAGTTAGTGGATAAATTAGAATAGAGAAGGGAAGATGAGAAGAGGAGATGAAGAAGAGAAGTTGGAGAAGAATGGATGGAGAAAATAAGATAAGAATAGAGAAGGGAAGATGGAGATGAAGAAGAGTTAGTAGAGAAATTAGAATGGAAGATAAGAATAGAGAAGGGAAGATGGAGATGAAGAAGAGTTAGTGGAGAAATTAGAATGGGAGATAAATATGGAGAAGGGAAGATGAAGATGAAGAAGAGTTAGTGGAGAGATTAGAATGTGAGATAGAGATGGAGAATGGAAGATGAAAATGAAGAAGAGTTAGTGGAGAAATTAGAATGGGAGATAGAGTTAGTGGAAAAATTAGAATGGGAGATAGATGAGTAGGTTATAAAAGGAGGAAGAAGTGAGCTGATGATTTTGGAGAGAAAATTTGAAGTGTTTGAGAGAGAGAGAAAATTTGAAGTGTTTGGGAGGATTTTTTTGGAGAGAAAATTTTGGATGTTTGAGAGAGTTTTGGGAGATTGAAGAAAATTTGAGAGAAAGAAAATACCAAAAGAGAGAGAATTTTGAAGATGATGGGAGTTTAAAGCTAGGGATTATCATCACAAATTCCTTCATCGATCAATATAAATCAAGAGTTCATCCTCGTCAACGAGCAAGCAAATTCGAGCTAAGTGTTTTTTTTATTCATTTGTTTATGGTTTTACTTGCAAATTAGCACAAATTGTATACACTTTCTCCATCTCCTCTTTTTTTCCATATTTTATGTCAGGAGAAGGATATCTCTACGTCAACAGCAAAAATCTCGTAGATATGCAAAAATCGGCCCAGACAAGCTCCTAAGCTGTCCACCGATTTCTCAACTGATCTGTGACTAAAAGTCCCTCTTAATTCAAAAGAAACTCTCTATATTGGGAACATAGAGAGCGAAAATCAATTATAGAAATCCCTCCCAAAAAATGGGAGATAAGTACTCTTTCCACTCTTCTGGTTTTAGGTGCAGATTAGCACATATTTTGTATACTGACATTCACTCTATTTTATGTCAGGAAGCCGCAGCTTATATCAATGGTCAACCCTATGGAAGCACAAAATCGGCTTGGAGGAGTCCTCAAGCGCGCACAAATTTCAAATTGTTGAATCAATTCGTTGTATTTCATTTTAAAGAATTCATACCCCAGAATGGAGAGGACAAAGTCCATCCGCAATTTAAATACCTGCACCATAAATCCCAAAGGGAAGAGCCAAGCCAATGCTTAGCCTCCCATTGGAGGTTTTTACTTACAGTAGTTAAATACCTGCAACTTAAATACCTGTACCTTAAATCCCAAAGGGAAGAGCCAAGCCAATGCTTAGCCTCCCATTGGAGGTTTTTACTTACAGTAGTTAAATACCTGCAACTTAAATACCTATACCTTAAATCCCAAAGGGAAGAGCCAAGCCAATGCTTAGCCTCCCATTGGAGGTTTTTACTTACAGTAGTTAAATACTGCAACTTAAATACATGTACCTTAAATCCCAAAGGGAAGAGCCAAGCCAATGCTTAGCCTCCCATTGGAGGTTTTTACTTACAGTAGTTAAATACCTGCAACTTAAATACATGTACCTTAAATCCCAAAGGGAAGAGCCAAGCCAATGCTTAGCCTCCCATTGGAGGTTTTTACTTACAGTAGTTTAAATACCTGCAACTTAAATACCTGTACCTTAAATCCCAAAGGGAAGAGCCAAGCCAATGCTAGGCCTCCCATTGGAGGTGTTTATTCACTGTCATGTACTTCCTATAATTTAATTTTTGAATCATCAGACCCAAAAGATAAGTAGGTCGTAATACTGCACAGAAGTCGTTAACACACTCCTCTTTCGGCTTCAGGGAATCTTTAACACTTAAAAAAATATAACAAATAAAAATATATACCATCCATGCATCCTATTTAAAAAGTGAAAACACAAAAGAGAATACCCTACTAGAGCCTTAGGAATAAACCAAGCCTGAGTTGCCGAATTAGGATATCCATGAAATTAAGGTACCGAAAGGGCATTAGTTTTAATTAACTAGTGTAACCAAGTCCCCGAGCTCATAATCTCTGGTTCGCAGGAATAAATTAGTTCTCCCGCTAATTTATTTAGGTTTCTAATCGACCTACCAAGAACGATTAGTGGCGACTCCAAATTTTAAAATCATTTAAACAAAAACCAAAGTTGCGATTCGGTAGGGCTTGGGAGGGTCCGCGTTAGGTTAGTCAAATCTAATTAACCTAATAATCCGTTAACCCCTTTTAAAATTTAAAATTTTTTTTAGAGGGTCGCGACAGACTGGCGACTCCACTGGGGACGGGATTTTTAAATTTTCGAAAAAAGATACCAATTGGAATACTTGAATTTTTTCGAAATTTTAAAAGTCTTAGTGGACTTAGGCCAATGAAAATTTCATGGATATCTCGCTTCTGGCGATCTTGTTTGGGACTCATTCTATAGGTGTTATATGTTTTTGCAGGATGGGAGTTATAAGGGGCGGAGTGTTTGGCTAACCCCTTTGTTTTGCAGGCTCGGTGTTGGGTTTATTTGTTTAATTTCGCACATTTTTAGAAGCGCTGTTTTGATATCAATTGTTGTGCATGTCTTGCATACTCTGAGGATCACGACACCTGCACACACAAGCGTCTAAACCCAAGTCGCGAAATTCTTCCTAGAAAACCATAGATAGGGATCGAATATGCAAAGCTCTTGCGTCGATTACGCTCGGGTTGACCATATTTTATCCCGCTCATTATCTGAATTGACAATTCTTCCCATTGTGATTTGATTGCGCGGAGGGTAAGTTGTCAATTCAGATAGTGGGGGCCTTTTAGGTCCATACCTGTCTCTCCTTCTTTTATTTTCTAGAGTCCACTCCTCACTTGAGTCATGCGCATGACTATGTGATTTGCATTTCTCCAAGGTAAAAGTAAGTTCTCTAATTTTATCTTGTATTTATTTTCGGTCGGTCCATGCTAGGTGTTAGTCAGTTTTTGAGCTTGATATTACAAAGAAAATAAAAATTAAATTTGTCCCTCATTTCTTTTAAATTTTTTTTTGAAAAAATGATGTGAAAAAATCCCTTCATGGGAATTTTATTAACCAAGAAGGGATTTTTGTCATGTTTTTATTGCTTCAATAAAAATGAAATTTTCCTGAAAAAATTTTCCTCTGAAAATTTATTTCAATAAAAAGAAAAATTCCTTAAAAAAAAACTCTAGTAGACATCAAGTGACTTTATCACATTTTTCAAATTATAAAAACTTGCAAGAAAATTCTTCTCGAGAAATTCGCTCATGTTTTTCTAAGAAAATTTTCTCTAAATAAAATTAGACTAATGTCTCGGGGAATTGTATTGACCAATAAGAGATTTTTGTCATGTTTTTCTTGCTTCAATAAAAATGAAATTTTCCTGACAAATTTTCCTCTGAAAATTTATTTCGATAAAAAGAAAAATTCCTTCAAAAAAAAACTTTGGTAAACATCAAGTGATTTTATCACATTCTTTCAAATTATAAAAACTTTCAACAAAAATTCTTTTCGAGAAATTCGCTCATGTTTTTCTAAGAAAATTTTCTCTAGACTAATGTCTCGGGGGAATTTTGTTAACCAATAAAGGATTTCTGTTATGTCTTTCCTGCTTCAATAAAAATAAAATTTTCTTGATAAATTTACCTCTGAAAATTTATTTTGATAAAAAGGAAATTCCTTCAAAAATTTTAGTAAACGTCAAGAGATTTTGTCACATTCCTTAAAAAAAATAATAAAAAGAGTAATAAATCTGCAAAAAATTCTGTATCAGAAATTAACCCATTTCTTCCTAAGGAATTTTTTTTTCTGATTTCTCTATAAAATAGAAAAAATCAAATTGGACTAATATAGGAGTCATGGACCGACATTCCTTGTGTCGCATACTAATTATATCATTTTCTTTTGCAGGGAGATCCTAGATACCCCAGACGGGTGTAAAAATTAAGTTCAAAATATATCAAGAATCATCTTCAGAAATACCAAAAGACGAAAAACACCGAGGCTTCAACCGTTAATTCCGGGGGCAAACGAACACTGTCCATCTTTGACAGACAGAGTTATGTCAATCCGTAAACTTGTATGGGCAGTGTATTCTGATATGACGGTGGATTTATACTGATTAAACACGGGGGCATATTTAATGTATTGCAGAGGATCCCGCGTCTTTTGAAAGACAATATGGAACCCATGAAACAAATACCTTTACCAGAGACCGATCTTAAAATTTCCTCTTATCCGAAACATGCGGAGGGCTTTAGAGGACCGAGGTTCTATTAATGAACGTGGCCCACAGGAATTTCTCCCGACGCTACAGGCGACCGACACGAGCAAGTGGACGCCGAAAGAAATAAAATATGGATAAAAGTGGGCACACAACAGGTGGCCGGATTTATTACCAGCGCACTGATCGAGTTGTCATAGCGTTATTGTTTGTGATCTCAAGATGGATAGTGGGGGCCACCGCCGAACCCTTCATCAATGTTCTCGATATCATCGTCTGGAGCAATTAAACAAGAACATCAAGAAAAACATTAAGCCTCGACATCTTCGGTACCTCAAATCGTTCTGTTATGCTATGCGGAAGAAACGATAGCAGGAAAATTAAACAAAAAAAAACACGTGAAGCTTTTCTTTCATTCCATTCATCAAAGAGCATTACAACAGCTCACTGGGGAGGAAAAGTAAAGCCAAACTGAGCCCTGATAACCATTACGAAGGAGCTCAACTGACTCTCCAAACAGTTGATGCTCCGGGTGCACCGGGCGTTCTCAGGATCAAGCTCCGCGAGCCTAAAGAAGAGGCGATCGCGCTTCTCCTTAGCCTGGGCCATACTGGCCTCGTAATGCTCGACAGCAAACTCCAAGTCCGAAATCGCCGCCCTCTCGAAAGCAATATCTGCCGTAATGTCATCAAGTCTCTCCTGCAGCCAACCGCATTTGCACCTCATCATAATATTGCTCGGCTCCTGTTCGGCGTAAGTTCGGACCAAGGCCAGACGGTCCACCAACTTTCCCCTCTCACGAACTAGCCACGAAAGCTGATCATTGGCAAACTTGAAGGCTTTCTTGTGATTATCAGCCATAAATGTGACTATTTCCAGACGCTCGTGCCGGTCTCGGTAACGAGCTTTCACGACGGCAGTCACAATGACCGTCTCATAAGCGCGGTTATAGGCAGCTAGAAAATTGATGAAGAGGGTCGGGAAGTTCCGATACTCCCTCCCGTTGGGTACCCTCAACAGAAGCAGCGTCTAGGGTCCTGAATAAACCGAGGATTTCAGCCTCAACGGTAGAGTTTTGGGCTATATGAGCGTAACCTCTACCAAGAAGATTGTAGAGTCTCTCCCACCCAGCCAGGATTTCGGCGGAGAAGGTATGGTTAGGAGAATTGGCCATTTTTGAAAGCAGATCACGAAAGAAAGGAGGAGAGAGGCGAGGCAGATGATCGGAATGCGAAGGTGATAATCTGCTTCAATTTAAATAATGATTTCACAGGGGCAGTCCTTATTGGTCGAGTTTTTTCTATCTACCATTCTCTGTCGGCAACACCCCCGCTGGCTCGAATTCCAGTCAAGCGGCAACCTCAAGCTGAGCAGACCCGACGTCTCTGCAGAAAAGTTGGACGGGCTGCCACCACTTTGAAAAAGAAAGAATAAAAAACGAGCTGAGTGGGAGACAAAGAAATTTTCGGCAGAAAAGGAGATACGACTCGTCTTTATTGGAGGACCCGCCAGTAAATCGACGGTGAGATCTTGACAAGGGCCCTCTACCACGAAAAGAAAAAAGGAAGACGAACTGAGCGAGAAACAAGGATTTCCCCTTTGATCAAAAGCTGAATATCAGATTTTCTCCCTCGAAAATCTAATAGCACTGCCCGTGAAGAGGGAAGTCGTTGCTATTGCCAGAGAGAGAACTTGTCCTCATTTGATAGTGAGAGTTCATTCGCAGAACTCGCAGGAGAAAGATAGAGAGGAAGGAGTTCTCGTGGGAGAGGAATTCAAAACCTTCACCATCAAAGCATCGGCTTTCAAAGCCTGTTACGAGAAACCATCGACGATCCCGTGATCCCTCAAGTCCAAGAAGACATCCTGAGGCGGTCTCGAGTCGGCAGTCCTAGATCCAGAAATATGTCGAGCATTAGGGAAACGGGCGCATGTTCAACCCTGGTCGAAGCTAATGAAGTTCCTTACCCTGAGGGTCTACTGGTCATGGCCATTGACGGTAATCCAGTCTCTCTGTCAATCCTTGTTACCGTATTGAGAAAATGCCGGTATAAGGTTGTAGCTCAAGCAAAGGCGACAGAGGCCTTAGAGATATTAAGGAGGAGTGGTGACCAGTTTGATATCGTCCTCACCGCCATGGTAGGGATTGACATGGATGTTTTCACTCTCTTGGAAGTCATCAATTCTAAATTAAACATGCCAGTCCTCGTAATATCGGCAAGCGATGATCAGCAAGCCATAATGAAGGCTGTCTTAAATGGGGCCCAAGACGTCGTAACGAAACCAGTTAGGGTTCAGATGCTTCAAAACATATGGCAGCACGTGGTAAGGAAGCAATTGCACGACCATGAGAACAAGCATCAAGCCTTCAATTTTGTTCCAAGCAACTGGAGAAAGAAGATGAGTTGGTCTCCCGAGCTGCATCGTATGTTTGTTAATGCAGTTCAGCAGGTAGGAATCGATTCGGCACGGCCGCAACATATACTGGAAATTATGAACGTAGAGGGACTCACTAAAGCAAATGTTTCGAGTCATCTTCAGAAGTACAGAAAAAGGGTGAGAGAACACAATGCAGCTCAGAATCAAGAAAACCAAGGCGGGACTGATCCAAGCCTGAATGTCGAGTCTCCTCGCCACCATAAGTTCCGCAGGTTAGCATGGGGCGAGCCACTTCCCATCATCAACCAAGCCAGTAGCCGTGCCATCAATCCTCCAGGCGTTAATCAAAGTATCCCCCAGAATCACCCTAATGCTCTTCAAGAGTATAGACCGCAGGGGCAGTGTATTCAGACTCCTTGGTCTGAGCACCAACCCGTGGCTAGAATTCATCCCATGATCAGCGCGCCTGCGCAGCCAGAGAATCAGACAAGAAATTATCCTGAGCACTTCCACTTCTTTAATCCTCGAATGGAAGGAGTTTTTGGCAGCAGGACAGTTGGTGATCCCCACACTTTCTCGAGTAATGATGAAGGCTCCAGCACGAGAAGTCAAATTGCTCATGGCGAGGACAGAATGAGAAATCTACCGCCAGCATTTGCCAACAACAATGCCCAATTCGAGCATCAGTTGCTGGAAGGTTCAAGAGATTACCCAGATGATGAGCTTACTGCCCTGGTCAACCAGTTTAGGGTTGACAGACGTCCCAAGCCGCGATCAGGAGCCAGTGAGTAGGGACTCTCAAACATCGATCATCCACACCCGAACCAACACGAGACTAGCTGATTATCGAAGAGCCACAGGAGAGGCAGAACTGACCTTGAATAAGTGCACCTTTCATTTCATGCTTAATTCCCCTGCGTATGATATTTTCCAGCTTTCTAGGTGTCTCGATTTAATTCAGGACAAGGGGGCAATTTATTTATTTTTTTTTATCCCGTCGAATGCGTGAATCCCTTTTTATGCTAGATTTAGGGCGGATCAATTTGTGGCAACGTCGCTGACTGCCATAATGAGAAATGTTGAATGGCCTCACGTAGGGAAATTTCAAGTGAAATGCCCAGGCGAGCTCGAAGACGGGTAATTGTGTGTCGTTCCAATTTACCCTCAATCGTTGCAAAATGCTAAATTGGATTTGTTCCATTCTCACCCAGGGAATTGCAAAGTGCCTCAAGAGTGTCGCAAAATGAAATGACCCAATGGAACGCGATAGGACTCATTTGCCTCGAAGGTAACCTTCAAATTAAAGGAGCCCTCCGGTCCACGGACCCGATGGCATAGAAAATGATGATGGTCCAAGGCAACCCGAAAGAAAATAAGGCCCAACTAAGCAAAGCACTTACGTGGCAAGCTCAAAGTGAAGGCCAACTCGGGACATACAATTCAATCCAGTCCAAATGAAGGAACTTCCTCAATTCAAATTCAATGGAAGTACACACAAGGGTAAAACAGTATCGTTCCAATTTTTCTAGAATATGAAGAACATATACTGCCGCATTCTCTTTCATTTTTGCAGGGGAAGTCTCTACTGGCCAGATTTTCCTGTCTAACATTCCCTATCAGTATCACCTCCGCTACTCGTCTCCAATCTCGAGCCAAGCAAATCCGACGTCTCTACGGCAAAGCTAGACGGGACGCCACTACTTTGAAAAAGAAAGGATAAAAAATAAGCTGAGTGGGAGACAAAGAATTTTCGGCAGAAAAGAAGAGACGGCTCGTCTTTATTGAGACTCGCCAGCAAATCGACGGTGGATATAACGACAGGGCCCCCTACCACGAAAAGATAGAAGGAGACGAGCTGGACGAGAGATACGATGAAAAAAAATTGAGAAAAACAGAACACTCGGAGAGGCAATACAGTTGCTAAACCCACGTCTAATTTTAAAGGAGGCATCCTCTTGATAATCCTTAGAGAGACTCTTAAAGCATACGCAGTCTCCCAGAAAAATCCAGAAGTGAAAATACAAGAAGAGGTAGCAAACTTTGAGAAATCGTTAACAAATCGAAGATGTCTCAACCCAACACACTTGAGAGTTATCGTCACCTGCTGAATATGGGAGAGGAAGAGTTCGAAGCCATGTTTGGGATTGAGCCCATGGAGCCTGGCCCTTCCACCGACGACGTCCAAGAGCCCGGTGAGGACAAGGACAACAACGGTAAGGGTCAAAAGAAGCGTTACCGTCGCCATACTGAGGAGCAAGTACGAAAGCTTGAAGATTTCTTCAGAACGTGCCCTATGCCAGACGGCAAACAGAAAATGGAACTGAGTCAAGAGCTAGGACTTGAACCTTCGCAAATCAAGTTCTGGTTTCAAAATAGACGAACCCGAATGAAGACTCGTCATGAGCACAACGAAGCCGAGTTTCTAAGAGTTGAAAATGAAAACCTCCGAGCGGAGAACAAGATATATAAAGAGGCTTTTGACTCCGCCACCTGCCCCAACTGCAATACTCTCCTCATCCTCGATGAAATGCATTATCTGAGGATCGAAAATGCATGTTTAAGAGGTGAGTTAGGTCAGTTCATAGCAGGATCAAGTTCTGTTGGAGCAAGGTACGAAAAGACCGAGACTACGGGACCAGCATGGATGCCTTCTGAGGAGGAGGGGAGGTATCATCACCAGGCAAGTGGCACTGACGACGAACTCGCCGCCATGATTAGGCAGTTTGATGCTGATGAAACACCAGGGCTTTAGTGTGCATACGGATCCTGTATTTCAAAACTAGTGATCATAGGACCTGCGACACGGCCGACGCGTACCTGATCCGGAACAACGCTAGCTGATCACTCAAGAGCTTACAAAGGGAAGAAGATCAAACCTAGACGAATACGTCTACTTAGTTTCATCGAACGTTCTCACCTTTTATCGATGTCTAAAATTAATGCACAAGCTAGAAGTAATCATTTCCCTTTCCCCCCTATTAAATGCTCGGAGCCGTTAACCGCTCCAAACTCGAAAAAATTAATATCGAGACGAAATCCGCGTAAATTTGAAGGGTAAATCCGTATCGTTCCAATTTACCCTTAAATTGCTCCGGTTTTAAATTTGATCCCTTCTATTTTCAGGAATTTGCAAAAGCGACTCGAGAATACAGTCGTATCCAAAAACAAAATTCCCTAGTCGGGCTAAATTGGGGGCAAATCAACTCATGGATATTACCATAGAGTGGGCAGCTTCAGATAAGGGAAAATGCGAACGAGAGACCCGAACAATCTCAGACATGGGGATTGCAAATTACCTCGAGAAATACCGTAACAAGGCCCAAGGTGATACAACAGGGCCGCGTTATCCCCAAGGATTAACCTTTGAAAAGAAAGCCCCATGGACACCTACGGTCCAATGGACCGAATGGTATGGGGGATAACAGTAGGTCCGAAATATCCCGAGTTCGATCCCCAAGGAATACTCGACGAGTAATACCGAAGTCAATATTTTACCACATTCTCGGCTTAATGGTGAAGCATCCAACAAAATTCGAAGAAAACTCAATCCAGCAAAATTGGTAAAAGACTTGTCCAAGGCATTCAAGATGAAGGGTAAATCAGTATCGTTTCCAATTTATCCCTTTTAATACTGGTTGATATGTCTCCATTTCTTTTTGCAGGAAATATTTATACTAACATGTAACATGTTGAAGGAGACAAATCCAAAAGAAAATGATGATCATCTGACAAGATCTATTCTGGTGAAAAATGGGGCAAGTTGATCGCAAGCTCTGAAGCGAAAAAGCAAATATGTCTTCCTTATCTCGAATAATTTCTTTGCTTTTTGCAGGGGCATTTAACCGCTAAACCATGGCAGTCGCTGTCACTAAACAAACCAAAATGCTCCCTCACCCATATGCCTTATCGTGCAGGGGCAAAACTTGAGACAAACCGCTCCTCAACATAAGGAGTGGGCTTCCCAATTTGTTCGATCCACCCACACACCAGGGGCAATTCAAATCCACCCATGTTTACACATTATATAAACACACAAGATGCTAAAAAATTGTCACATCGGCATTGTGTTTACACATTTTAGGAATTATGTATGACCATTTCGCATGTTTAATTTACCAACTCCAACTTAGAGCATAAACTGCATAGGAGACATCAAATGTGCAAAATGGGGCATAACAGGATGAGGAAAGGCAAACCATTTCCACACAGGTCTAACATTTTAATCTACAGATAAACAGCCTTCCTCCAGAGTGAGAGAAAGCCCTTTCGGAATGAAGTCCCCCATTCAGATTACATTCGAGGTGTTCATACTACAAGAACCTCCTTAAACAGAAGTGGTAATGCAATACATGATCCATATGTTGATCGATTGCATCATGAGTTATTACATAGACTGCCTTTAATCATGGCAAACTTAGCTGAACAATTTTGTATGAACCAATGAACGCATTGATGAAAATGCTTGCACATGTTACCTCTGACATTGCCTGACAGGCAACACATTCCCGGTGTTTGAGTTACCTTCCAAAGTCTTGAAATTCATTCGGCGATTATTGAATGAACAAGCCTGGTTGTCAGAAGCCACCAAGCATTTCTTTCAAATTCTCAGGTAAGTATATCTTCAACCTGAACCTTTCAAGAGAATGAATTCTGACGGTTGTTGGGGTACTCGAATCCATTGCGGTATATACAGGTATCCACCTTTTTCAATAAAGCATGATTTGTCTCAAGGACAGAAATGTTCGAGACCTTTTGATCTCTGCCTCTTTGGTTTATTCCTAAAGCGACAGGAGAATATAATTTGGGTTTGAGCTTCTGCAGGATTCCTGGTCTCCCCAGATTTCAGAATGGCACCCTTTGAGGCAAACCAAGTCCTTCTTACAGGCATAAAGTCCTTCTTACAGGCAAATCAAGTCCTGCTTACAGGCAAATAAAGTCCTTCCTACAGGCAAAGCAAGTCCTTCTTACAGGCACAAAGTCCTTCTTACAGGCAAATCAAGTCTTTCTTACAGGCATAAAGTCCTTCTTACAGGCAAATCAAGTCCTTCTTACAGGCAAACTAAGTCCTTCTTACAGGCAAACCAAGTACTTCTTACAAGCACAAAGTCCTTCTTACAGGCAAACCAAGTCCTTCTTACAGGCAAATCAAGTCCTGCGTACAGGCAAACAAAGTCCTTCCTACAGGCAAAGCAAGTCCTTCTTACAGGCAAATCAAGTCCTTCTTACAGGCACAAAGTCCTTCTTACAGGCAAATCAAGTCCTTCTTACAGGCATAAAGTCCTTCTTACAGGCAAATCAAGTCCTTCTTATAGGCAAACTAAGTCCTTCTTACAGGCAAACCAAGTCCTTCTTACAGGCAAACAAAGTCCTTCCTACAGGCAAAGCAAGTCCTTCTTACAGGCAAATCAAGTCCTTCTTACAGGCATAAAATCCTTCTTACAGGCAAACAAAGTCCTTCTTACAGGCAAATCAAGTCCTTCTTACAGGCAAAGCAAGTCATTCTTACAAGCACAAAGTCCTTCTTACAGGCAAAGTAAGTCCTTCTTACAGGCAAATCAAGTCCTTCTTACAGGCAAATCAAGTCCTTCTTACAGGCAAATTAAGTCCTTTTTACAGGCATTAAGTCCTTTTTACAGGCACAAAGTCCTTTTTACAGGCACAAGTCCTTTTTACAGGCACCAAGTCCTTTTTACAGGCACCAAGTCCTTTCTACAGGCACCAAGTCCTTCTTACAAGTATCTCCAACGGGTGACCTACCATACGGGTCAAATCTCAATCAAAATTTAATTAGTAGAATCCTTTCATTAGGAATCTACCATGAGTTGACCTACCATACAGGTCAAATTTCAATCAAAATTTAATCAGTAGAATCATTTTATTAGGAATCTACCATGGTACGACCCACCATACGGGTCAAATGGTATGACCCACCATACGGGTCAAATTTTAATTCAATTTTTAATCAGTAGAATCATTTTATTAGGAATCTACCATGGGTTGATCCACCATACGGGTTCAAGTTCAACCATCCTAAAGTTTTATATAACGAATCCTTTGGTTCTCATTTCATTTTCAGTGGAACATTCATGTCACGACTCTTTTTATTTCCTTGTATTGAGTCGATTAGAATTCGGGTGTCATTTCGTCTTTGAAATGAACCTCTACCGAGCCTCCTTTCAAAGAGGGGCAGCTGTTGACACCTGATTTTTAATCATTTTTTCTATTGCTAAAGTAATAAAAATCCATAAAAATTCATAAACTTGAAAAATCAACTTTGGAGACCTTAGCCAAGCCTAGGGAACCAATTTTGACCAAAAACCGATTTTTCATATTTTCAGTATTTTTACGTATTATTTATTTATTTATTTTCGAAAATTAATAGAAAATTCATAAAGATTCATAAAATTGAAAAATAAACTTTGGGGACCTTAGCCAAGCCTAGGGAACCACTTTTGACCAAAAAATGATTTTTCATATTTTCGATATTTTTCGGTATTTTTAATTTCGAAAATTCATAAAACAAAAAATTAAGAAAAATGTGAAAATTGTAAAATCAGCTTTGGAAGCCTTGGCCAAGCCTAGGCAACAATTTTTGAACAAAAAATTTTTCATATTTTTTATATATTTTTTTAATATTTTTAAAAAAATAAATAATACAAAAATACTTGAAAATTTTGGAAAAATAACATTTGAGGCCAAAAAAATACACAAAGATAGTTAATATTTTTATTAAATCTATTTTTATATTGGCCATCGCAAATTCAGAAAAATTCAATTCGAGTCACGTGTTCCTTCACGAGTATAATCTCGAATCGGGCCTAAAAATTTTTAATTTGAGTCAACTTATTTTTAATTTTCACTTTTTATGAGTTGTGACATTGTCTTCTAATATTTTAAATTTTCATCTTTGCCCAATTATACCCAGAATGACTCAATTTTGTAAAAGGGCTTTAATTAAATTCTGCATTATTTTCAGCGGCAAGAAATGAGCTTAAATTTGACATGTGGTAAATTTTAGTGTGTCAAAAATTGTGAGGAGATTTAGACTCAAAGAAATATATTTTTTCAGGGACTGAATTGTAAATACTTAAAATTCAAGGACTAGAGTGCAAATACCTAACTCTTGAAGGATTATTTTACAAATAACAAAAAGAAGAGTTAGTGGATAAATTAGAATAGAGAAGGGAAGATGGAGAAGAAGAGATGAAGAAGAGAAGTTGGAGAAGAATGGATGGAGAAAATAAGATAAGAATAGAGAAGGGAAGATGGAGATGAAGAAGAGTTAGTGGAGAAATTAGAATGGAAGATAAGAATAGAGAAGGGAAGATGGAGATGAAGAAGAGTTAGTGGAGAAATTAGAATGGGAGATAAATATGGAGAAGGGAAGATGAAGATGAAGAAGAGTTAGTGGAGAGATTAGAATGTGAGATAGAGATGGAGAATGGAAGATGAAAATGAAGAAGAGTTAGTGGAGAAATTAGAATGGGAGATAGAGTTAGTGGAAAAATTAGAATGGGAGATAGATGAGTAGATTATAAAAGGAGGAAGAAGTGAGCTTAAGATGGGATTTTTTGGAGAGAAAATTTGAAGTGTTTGAGAGAATTTTTGGGAGAGAAAATTTGAAGTGTTTGGGAGGATTTTTTTGGAGAGAAAATTTTGGATGTTTGAGAGAGTTTTGGGAGATTGAAGAAAAATTTGAGAGAAAGAAAATACCAAAAGAGAGAGAATTTTGAAGATGATGGGAGTTCAAAGCTAGGGATTATCATCACAAATTCCTTCATCGATCAATATAAATCAAGAGTTCATCCTCGTCAACGAGCAAGCAAATTCGAGCTAAGTGTTTTTATTTATTCATTTGTTTATGGTTTTACTTGCAAATTAGCACAAATTGTATACACTTTCTCCATCTCCTCTTTTTTTCCATATTTTATGTCAGGAGAAGGATATCTCTACGTCAACAGCAAAAATCTCGTAGATATGCAAAAATCGGCCCAGACAAGCTCCTAAGCTGTCCACCGATTTCTCAACTGATCTGTGACTAAAAGTCCCTCTTAATTCAAAAGAAACTCTCTATATTGGGAACATAGAGAGCGAAAATCAATTATAGAAATCCCTCCCAAAAAATGGGAGATAAGTACTCTTTCCACTCTTCTGGTTTTAGGTGCAGATTAGCACATATTTTGTATACTGACATTTCACTCTATTTTATGTCAGGAAGCCGCAGCTTTATATCAATGGTCAACCCTATGGAAGCACAAAATCGGCTTGGAGGAGTCCTCAAGCGCGCACAAATTTCAAATTGTTGAATCAATTCGTTGTATTTTATTTTAAAGAATTCATACCCCAGAATGGAGAGGACAAAGTCCATCCGCAATTTAAATACCTGCACCATAAATCCCAAAGGGAAGAGCCAAGCCAATGCTTAGCCTCCCATTGGAGGTTTTTACTTACAATAGTTAAATACCTGCAACTTAAATACCTGTACCTTAAATCCCAAAGGGAAGAGCCAAGCCAATGCTTAGCCTCCCATTGGAGGTTTTTACTTACAGTAGTTAAATACCTGCAACTTAAATACCTATACCTTAAATCCCAAAGGGAAGAGCCAAGCCAATGCTTAGCCTCCCATTGGAGGTTTTTACTTATAGTAGTTAAATACTTGCAACTTAAATACATGTACCTTGAATCCCAAAGGGAAGAGCCAAGCCAATGCTTAGCCTCCCATTGGAGGTTTTTACTTACAGTAGTTAAATACCTGCAACTTAAATACATGTACCTTAAATCCCAAAGGGAAGAGCCAAGCCAATGCTTAGCCTCCCATTGGAGGTTTTTACTTACAGTAGTTTAAATACTTGCAACTTAAATACCTGTACCTTAAATCCCAAAGGGAAGAGCCAAGCCAATGCTAGGCCTCCCATTGGAGGTGTTTATTCACTGTCATGTACTTCCTATAATTTAATTTTTGAATCATCAGACCCAAAAGATAAGTAGGTTGTAATACTGCACAGAAGTCGTTAACACACTCCTTCTTTCGGCTTCAGGGAATCTTTAACACTTAAAAAAATATAACAAATAAAAATATATACCATCCATGCATCCTATTTAAAAAGTGAAAACACAAAAGAGAATACCCTACTATAGCCTTAGGAATAAACCAAGCCTGAGTTGCCGAATTAAGATATCCATGAAATTAAGGTACCGAAAGGGCATTAGTTTTAATTAACTAGTGTAACCAAGTCCCCGAACTCATAATCTCTGGTTCGCAGGAATAAATTAGTTCTCCCGCTAATTTGTTTAGGTTTCTAATCGACCTACCAAGAACGATTAGTGGCGACTCCAAATTTTAAAATCATTTAAACAAAAACCAAAGTTGCGATTCGGTAGGGCTTGGGAGGGTCCGCGTTAGGTTAGTCAAATCTAATTAACCTAATAATCCATTAACCCCTTTTAAAATTTAAAATTTTTTTTAGAGGGTCGCGACAGTAAGCATTAATTTTTCGAAAACACAAAAACTTAAGAAGTTTCGGTCAAATAGAGTAAACACTTAAGTGATCAAAGTGACCTAACCTGGCTGGCTCCATCTAGAAGGGTCAGTGCTCGGTCATCTATGTCATCTTTGAAACTCTTAAAAGAGGGGAAAAAAAAAAGACACTTTTAGTGTCAAAAGTTATGTATAGAGATCACTTTAGTGCCAAAAGTTTTCACTGAATCACTTTAGTATCAAGTCTGAGACAAAAGGATTATTTTGGTGCCAAGTCCGATCAAAACTGCCACTTGTGATTAATAAATAATTTTTAATGTAAAATGACATTTAAACAAATAAGTCAACGTGAGCTACCACATGGAGTTCTACACGCCACACCGTCACCGGCAATGGCTGACGAGGGTGAGGTGGCGATTGCTAGGGCTTGCACGGCCCTCACTACCTGCAACTTTTTTTTTAGTTTTTACTTTATTTTGTTAATTTTTAATTGAATATTTTTCATTTTATTTTAAATAAAATTTGTATTTTTTTTTTTTTTCCAAATTACAGATTTTTATTTATATTTGTAAAATAATTAATTTTGTATTTTATTTTTAATACTTTTTTAATTTTTTACCTTTTTAATTGCTGACTGGGCCTTGCCCAAGCCATGTCAGCCTAAAATATTGGTAAGATAATGACACGTCAGATTTTTGATGGACTAAACTGGACTTGATACTAAAATAATTATTGTTTCAAAATGTTGATATTAAAGTGATTCGATTGAAAACTTTTGGTACCAAAATGATCTACATGCATAACTTTTGGTACTAAAAGTGTCTTTTTCCTCTTAAAAGAGTTTACGGGCATAGCTTAACCATAAGGCAAGTCCTTCAATTCCATGTTCGAGTGATGGTTCACTAGTAAGAGATCAACAAAAAGCAAGCTTTCTTCCCATTTTGGACTAAAAGAAGGTAACTTGAAATCGAGACCCAAGTTGCCTCCTTTGCTCAATGAAGCATGCTTAACGAGGGGTCCTTGAGTAAGGGAAGGGTCGGTATACTATTATAAGTATTTTCTCTTTCATAGCAAAGATAGCACAAAGAGTAATGGAAGATCCATGTCCCCACCCTAGCTAGAAGAAAGAAAGGGTTTGCCTAAGCGTGGAAGACCTAAAAAGCCTAAAAGCCTAATTCGGATCAACCTATGAAAAGTAGTTCCCCGTGAAAATGCAAGAAGAATCACCAATTAATCAAAGAAATTTGGACTTATGACTTTCTTTCTTTTCGTGCCACAAAGCCATCTCTACTTTTGCTTTTCATTATGACCGGTTCTTTAAAAGGTTCTTTTTTATTTACTAAAGTGAGTAAATTCATATGATCCTCTCTTTTTTTAATTAGAAGGAAAAATGGAAACTATAGCGGTTTTTTCCCTTTTAACAAAGTGGCTAAACCTACATGTGCACATGAAAATAAGTTGGGGGATTTGATATTTGATTTAATTACATAAGAAATTGTTAGATGTGGTTAAATATACATGTGCTCATGGGAATAGCCTATGAACTAGGGCCACTTGGCGTGCAGTTATGACCTTAAAAATATATCCGATAGGCATATACGATTAAAACATAGATATGCTAAGGCAACATATGTCGCAAGTTTCTCACTATGTCAAGGGTTTCCCATGTTTGAGGAAAATTATAAGGTTCTCGGCCTTTTTTTTTTTTCTCAAAAGCTCTGAGATCATGTGGATTTCACGTGATCTACAATATGAATTAATGACTTGCGTGGAATAGCCTTAAATAGATTTTAAAAAAATGCCTGCAAAAAAAAAAGGCTTCATGTTTGGGCCCATATTTGATCCTTCAACCACGTTGAGGGTTCGAAATCATCACCCATGGCTACCGCC
Source organism: Psidium guajava (assembly GCA_016432845.1). Lineage (NCBI taxonomy): Eukaryota > Viridiplantae > Streptophyta > Magnoliopsida > Myrtales > Myrtaceae > Psidium > Psidium guajava. The sequence goes on along the minus strand of JAEAMS010000012.1, from coordinate 2,860 downwards.
GCAACTTCGAAACCATCACCGTTTAACTCTTACCACCGCAATCACCATTACTATGGCCCTCCGTCTCCCTCTAACCTCAGATCTAAGGTCGGTGCACCATCGGCGGCCTCGGATCTGAGGTCTTCGGTGGTGGTGGTCGTCGATCTTGAGCAAATGTGGATGACATTGACCTCAAATACCGAGGTGGTGTTCCTCCGGTTTCTTATGTTTATCCCCCAACTTATCCCCACAAGTTTCCCTCACCTACTACTTTCGTCCTCCGCTGTTGTGATCATTCGCCGCCACCTCAATGGCGTTAAACCTAGATGTGCACATGGAAACAAACAATGAATGAGTGCTTAGCCAGCAGCAAACAATGGCTGTTAATTGGGCTTAAAGCTAGACATAGGCCAGGGATTTTGCGCCTCTGGCTAAAATTTTCAGGAACTCCCAATCTTTATCAGCCCAATTCACATGGGGGCGTCCATTAGATCATGCGGATATCATGCGGATTCCAAGTGAGCCGATGACTTTCGTGGCGTAGGGTAAGTTAACATGGGTATTCATGTGATCTAATGGCTCGCTAATGTAGGCCAAAAGTAGCCACCACCACGTAGTCTAATGGCTTGTGTGAAGTGAGCTGAACATAGGCCAAGGACACATATGGTAACACTTTTGAAAATGAATTTTTGCTCCAGAAGCACTTCTAGAGTAAAAATCCATTTAGTAATATAACTTCTAAAGTAAAAATTTGTTTGGTTACACAATATTACATTTTTACTTCTGAACCAAATTTTTACGTTTGAAATTATTTTTGAGCTAATTTCAAAAGTTAAAAAAAGTTACTTCTTTTTCAAAAGGAAGAAATTTCTCAACATCAATATCTCTAACACTTTGATTTTTTTTTATTTTATTTTCAATACTTCTCTCTCCCAACCATGCATCCACCGTTGTTGCCCATCTCTGCCTCGTTCACCATCGACTATCGCTCTCCACTGACCATAGCCCTGCCATTGACCACCACCACCACCCATCATTGCACCTCTACTACCGCACGCCCACCCCCCCCCCACCCCCCCCGGGCCACTCGGGCACCCCTAGGGATGAGCAAAAATGGATCGCTCAAACCAGCCCGACATGTTTGCTCCAGTCCTTGATGTTAATAGTCCAGTCCACTGTTTCTCAAAGTGGAACGGATGTTTGGGCGGTTTGGTTCACAATTCTAGGGGAGAATCAAATCGATGGATCACCCACTCAAATCAATAATTTTTTCATTTTTATGAACATATGAGGGGATTTCTACATTTGATAGTAGATTCAGGTTTCTATGCTTAACATGCTCTTTGAACTAAATATATGTGGCTTTGATCAATATAGAGATGATGAGGAAGCCCCCTTTCGGCCCTTCGAAGCACGTGCTTGCTCTCTAACCACGAGCAGGGGGCCTTAGATGCAAATCTTGAGCAGAAACCATCACCACCTCAGACTGGCTCATCATAGCAATTGGTATGCACAAATGTATATTGCTCTCCAAAATTATGACTTTATTTATGGAGAAGAACTTTTCACTTTGTCCTCCTGAAGGAGAACGTGTAACTCCCAAGCCTTTTTTTTTTATTTATGTATTATATGTGGTGTCCAATGCAATGGCATATTGGGTTTTTTTTGTTTTTTTTCATATTTTACCAATGCAATGGCATATTGTCTGGGAACCAGACCGGACCACTCCACGATTTCAACAATATTAGTTCCAATCCATGATTCCTATAATTAAGAACTAGTATCATCGATCCGGTTCACAATTCCTGAGGGAGCCGGACCAACTCAAACCATGCTCGCCCTTAGCCGCCACCCATCACCATTCATCGCCGCCCACCGTTACTAAATGAATTTCTATTCCAAAAGCAAAAAAATCTTATCCTATCATCAATTTTTCTTTTTTATTGTCATGCAAGCCCCCAAAGTAACGCAACGAAAAAGTTCCGCATATGGGTTAAACCTCACTTAATGAGAGGGTCGGTCGATTCGAGCGTTCGGTGGCTACGTTCTTGCGAGGGTTCTCACCATAAACCACACAAAAAGAAAGAAACAACTCCCACATTTCCCTCCTCCTCCCCAAGCCCCCCCCCCCCCCCCCCCAAAAAAAAAATAATAATAATTCCCACATTTCCCATGTAGACACAAAAAAAAAATTAAATAAATAAAAGTCAATGGACTCGATCATCATCCAAGAATGGAAAAAAGCCCAACCGACCCACACACACCCACACACACACACGCATCTGCCCATCACTTTCATCTCTCGCCGGGTCCCGCTGGGTCACATCGGCCCTCTTCCCGAAAGCAAACGCCAAAAGGAGTTAAAAACCCCCCCATCCACACTTTTTACTTAGCCCAAAATTTTCAAACTCGAAATCAATCTTTCCTCCCCACCACTCGACCCATCAGAAACGGGGCCCCCCTCGCTTGCTACCCACTGAGCCGACACCCCCCATTAGCAGTTTCTTTTCCTAAATTATCAGTTGGGCCTTTTGCCCCTACCCTACCTCCTTTCTGTTGAGTGGGCACAACGTAAATCCAATGCCTTCCATAGAAGGGATTCTCCAGAAAAAGGTTTAAAATCTGCGTGCACCTCAACACTTTCCACACGATTCCCACCGAAAAAAAAAAAAAAATTTCCCTCCTCCTTTCTTAATTTTGGGTCGTCGGTTCTGCATATGAATACTTCAGAAACATGCAAAACCAAAATAAGCAAAGAATCAGCAGCAGCAGGGGATCCCCCAGAACATGCCAAGGATCGGATGGCACCAATCTTCCTAAGTTAAAACACAATGCAAGCAGTGGATACCGTGCATCTGCCCTCTCTGCTTAATTTATGGTT
>JAEAMS010000042.1:0-28499 GCA_016432845.1 Psidium guajava | reverse complement strand
CGAGGACTTCCCAGGAGTCACCCATCCCAGTACTACTCTCGCCCAAGCACGCTTAACTTCGGAGTTCTTATGGGATCCGGTGCATTAGTGCTGGTATGATCGCACCCGTCATGTAACCCGTCGCATACATATTGAAATCGAAGCCATTCCTCTTCTTGAGAAATGTCGACATCTCTTTCCGTTTGGTTTTCAAGCCCCGTTTCGCCATTACCGGATCGTTAAAAATTTGAGAAGTTTTTGAATTCTTCCGCAAATTTGGTAGAGCACTCGGAAACGGCCTCTGACCAAATTCCGAATTGACGAAAATGCTTAAAATTCAAAAGTGAAAATTCTCATAAATCGAAATCGCGCGTGGCTTTTTATCCGGGTGGACCCACGTGGCCCGTGAGTACTTTCCAGAAAGCTCGTCCGTGCCGGACGCCGTGGGCCTCGTTGTGCTCTGCCGGTGCATCCGCTGAGTCGTAAAAAAATTTACGAAATAAAAACGAAAATAAGGGTGCAACACGAGGCTTCCCAGGAGGTCACCCATCCCAGTACTACTACTCTCGCCCAAGCACGCTTAACTTCGGAGTTCTGATGGATCCGGTGCATTAGTGCTGGTATGATCGCAACCCCGTCATGTAACCCGTCGCATACATATTTGAAATCGAAGCCATTCCTCTTCTTGAGAAATGGTCGACATCTCTTTCCGTTTGGGTTTTCAAGCCCCGTTTCGCCATTACCGGATCGTTAAAAATTTGAGAAGTTTTTGAAATTCTTCCGCAAATTTGGTAGAGCACTCGGAAACGGCCTCTGACCAAAATTCTTGACGAATGCTTAAGCTTCCTGCGAAAATGCTTAAAATTCAAAAGTGAAAATTCTCATAAATCGAAATTCCGCGCGTGGCTTTTTATCCGGGGGACCCACGGGGCCCGTGAGTACTTTCCAGAAAGCTCGTCCCGTGCCGGACGCCGTGGGCCTCGTTGTGCTCTGCCGGTGCATCCGCTGAGTCGTAAAAAAATTTACGAAATAAAAAACGAAAATAAGGGGTGCACACGAGGACTTCCCAGGAGGCACCCATCCCAGACTACTCTCGCCCAAGCACGCTTAACTTCGGAGTTCTGATGGGATCCGGTGCATTAGTGCTGGTATGATCGCACCCGTCATGTAACCCGTCGCATACATATTTGAAATCGAAGCCATTCCTCTTCTTGAGAAATTCTCGACATCTCTTTCCGTTTGGGTTTTCAAGCCCCGTTTCGCCATTACCGGATCGTTAAAAATTTGAGAAGTTTTTGAAATTCTTCCGCAAATTTGGTATAGCACTCGGAAACGGCCCTCTGACCAAAATTCTTGACGAATGCTTAAGCTTCCTGCGAAAATGCTTAAAATTCAAAAGTGAAAATTCTCATAAATCGAAATTCGCTGCGTGGCTTTTATCCGGGTGGACCCACGGGGCCCGTGAGTACTTTCCAGAAAGCTCGTCCCGTGCCGGACGCCGTGGGCCTCGTTGTGCTCTGCCGGTGCATCCGCTGAGTCGTAAAAAAAATTTACGAAAATAAAAACGAAATAAGGGTGCAACACGAGGACTTCCCAGGAGGTCACCCATCCCAGTACTACTCTCGCCCAAGCACGCTTAACTTCGGAGTTCTGATGGGATCGGTGCATTAGTGCTGGTATGATCGCACCCGTCATGTAACCCGTCGCATACATATTTGAAATCGAAACCCTTCCTCTTCTTGAGAAATGCTCGATATCTCTTTCCGTTGGGTTTTCAAGCCCCGTTTCGCCATTACCGGATCGTTAAAATTTGAGAAGTTTTTGAAATTTCTCTCAAATTTGTAGAGCACTCGGAAACGGCCCTCTGACCAAAATTCTTGACGAATGCTTAAGCTTCCTGCGAAAAATGCTTAAAATTCAAAAGTGAAAATTCTCATAAATCGAAATTCGCCGCGTGGCTTTTTATCCGGGTGGACCCACGGGGCCCGTGAGTACTTTCCAGAAAGCTCGTCCCGTGCCGGACGCCGTGGGCCTCGTTGTGCTCTGCCGGTTGCATCCGCTGAGTCGTAAAAAAAATTTACGAAATAAAAAACGAAAATAAGGGGTGCAACACGAGGACTTCCCAGGAGGTCACCCATCCCAGTACTACTCTCGCCCAAGCACGCTTAACTTCGGAGTTCTGATGGATCCGGTGCATTAGTGCTGGTATGACGCACACCGTCATGTAACCCGTCGCATACATATTTGAAATCGAAGCCATTCCTTCTTGAGAAATGGTCGACATCTCTTTCCGTTTGGGTTTTCAAGCCCCGTTTCGCCATTACCGGATCGTTAAAAATTTGAGAAGTTTTGAAATTCTTCCGCAAATTTGGTAGAGCACTCGGAAACGGCCCTCTGACCAAAATTCTTGACGAATGCTTAAGCTTCCTGCGAAAATGCTTAAAATTCAAAAGTGAAAATTCTCATAAATCGAAATTCGCGCGTGGCTTTTTATCCGGGTGGACCACGGGGCCCGTGAGTACTTTCCAGAAAGCTCGTCCCGTGCCGGACGCCGTGGCCTCGTTGTGCTCTGCCGGTGCATCCGCTGAGTCGTAAAAAAAAATTTACGAAATAAAAAAACGAAAAATAAGGTGCAACACGAGGACTTCCCTCGAGGTCACCCATCCTCAGTACTACTCTCTCGCCCAAGCACGCTTAACTTCGGGAGTTCTGATGGGATCCGGTGCATTAGTGCTGGTATGATCGCACCCGTCATGTAACCCGTCGCATACATATTTGAAATCGAAGCCATTCCTCTTCTTGAGAAATGGGTCGACATCTCTTCCGTTTGGGTTTTCAAGCCCCCGTTTCGCCATTACCGATCGTTAAAATTTGAGAAGTTTTGAAATTCTTCCGCAAATTTGGTAGAGCACTCGGAAACGGCCCTCTGACCAAAATTCTTGACGAATGCTTAAGCTTCCTGCGAAAATGCTTAAATTCAAAAGTGAAAATTCTCATAAATCGAAACTCGCAGCGTGGCTTTTTATCCGGGTGGACCCACGGGGCCCGTGAGTACTTTCCAGAAAGCTCGTCCCGTGCCGGACGCCGTGGCCTCGTTGTGCTCTGCCGGTGCATCCGCTGAGTCGTAAAAAAAATTTACGAAATAAAAAACGAAAATAAGGGGTGCAACACGAGACTTCCCAGGAGGTCACCCATCCCAGTACTACTCTCGCCCAAGCACGCTTAACTTCGGAGTTCTGATGGGATCCGGTGCATTAGTGCTGGTATGATCGCACCCGTCATGTAACCCGTCGCATACATATTTGAAATCGAAGCCATTCCTCTTCTTGAGAAATGGTCGACATCTCTTTCCGTTTGGGTTTTCAAGCCCCGTTTCGCCATTACCGGATCGTTAAAAATTTGAGAAGTTTTTGAAATTCTTCCGCAAATTTGGTAGAGCACTCGGAAACGGCCCTCTGACCAAAATTCTTGACGAATGCTTAAGCTTCCTGCGAAAATGCTTTAAATTCAAAAGTGAAAATTCTCATAAATCGAAATTCGCGCGTGGATTTTTATCCGGGTGGACCCACGGGGCCCGTGAGTACTTTCCAGAAAGCTCGTCCCGTGCCGGACGCCGTGGGCCTCGTTGTGCTCTGCCGGTGCATCCGCTGAGTCGTAAAAAAATTTACGAAATAAAAAACGAAAATAAGGGGTGCAACACGAGGACTTCCCAGGAGGTCACCCATCCCAGTACTACTCTCGCCCAAGCACGCTTAACTTCGGTTCTGATGGGATCCGGTGCAATTAGTGCTGGTATGATCGCACCCGTCATGTAACCCGTCGCATACATATTTGAAATCGAAGCCCTTCCTCTTCTGAGAAATGCTCGATATCTCTTTCCGTTTGGGTTTTCAAGCCCCGTTTCGCCATTATCCTACCGGATCGTTAAAAATTTGAGAAGTTTTTTGAAATTCTTCCTCAAATTTGGTAGAGCACTCGAAACGGCCCTCTGACCAAAATTCTTGACGAATGCTTAAGCTTCCTGCGAAAATGCTTAAAATTCAAAAGTGAAAATTCTCATAAATCGAAATTCGCGCGTGGCTTTTTTATCCGGGTGGACCCACGGGCCCGTGAGTACTTTCCAGAAAGCTCGTCCCGTGCCGGACGCCGTGGCCTCGTTGTGCTCTGCCGGTGCTCCGCTGAGTCGTAAAAAAAATTTACGAAATAAAAACGAAAATAAGGGGTGCACACACGAGGACTTTCCCAGGATGTCTACCGATGCCCAGTACTACTCTCGACCAAGCACGCTTATAAGCGTCCGGAGTTCTGATGGGATCCGGTGCATTAGTGCTGGTATGCATTCGCACCCCTCAGTTAACCCGTACGCCATACATTATATTGAAATCGAAGCCCCATTCCTCTTCTTTGAGAAATGGTCTCGACATTCCTCTTTCCGTTTGGGTTTTCAAAGCCCGTTTCGCCTATTACAGGATCGGTTAAAAATTTGAGAAGTTTTTAGAATTCTTTACACACACAGGACAAATTTGAGTAGAGCACTCGGAAACGCCCTCTGACCAACTTCCGTGACGAATGCTTAAGCTTCCTGCGAAAATGCTTAAAATTCAAAAGTGAAAATTCTCATAATCGAAAATACGCGTGCGTGGCTTTTTATCCGGGTGGACCCACGGGGCCCGGAGTACTTTCAGAAGCTCGTCCCGTGCCGTGACGCCGTGGGCCTCGTTGTGGCTCTGCCGGTGCAGTCGCTGAGTCGTAAAAAAAATTTACGAAATAAAAAACGAAATAAGGGGTGCAACACGAGGACTTCCCAGGAGGTCACCCATCCCAGTACTACTCTCGCCCAGCACGCTTAACTTCGGAGTTCTGATGGGATCCGTTGCATTAGTGCTGGTATGATCGCACCCGTCATGTAACCCGTCGCATACATATTTGAAATCGAAGCCATTCCTCTTCTTGAGAATGCTCGATATCTCTTTCCGTTTGGGTTTTCAAGCCCCGTTTCGCCATTACCGGATCGTTAAAAATTTGAGAAGTTTTTGAAATTCTTCCTCAAATTTGGTAGAGCACTCGAAACGGCCCTCTGACCATAATTCTTGACGAATGCTTAAGCTTCCTGCGAAAATGCTTAAAATTCAAAAGTGAAAATTCTCATAAATCGAATTCGCGCGTGGCTTTTATCCGGTGGGACCCACGGGGCCGTGAGTACTTTCCAGAAAGCTCGTCCCGTGCCGGACGCCGTGGGCCTCGTTGTGCTCTGCCGGTGCATCCGCCGAGTCGTAAAAAAAATTTACGAAATAAAAAACGAAAATAACGGGTGCAACACGAGGACTTCCCAGGAGGTCACCCATCCCAGTACTACTCTCGCCCAAGCACGCTTAACTTCGGAGTTCTGATGGATCCGGTGCATTAGTGCTGGTATGATCGCACACCGTCATGTACCCGTCGCATACATATTTGAAATCGAAGCCCTTCCTCTTCTTGAGAAATGCTCGATATCTCTTTCCGTTTGGGTTTTCAAGCCCCGTTTTCGCCATTACCGGATCGTTAAAATTTGAGAAGTTTTTGAAATTCTTCCTCAAATTTGGTAGAGCACTCGGAAACGGCCCTCTGACCAAAATTCTTGACGAATGCTTAAGCTTCCTGCGAAAATGCTTAAAATTCAAAAGTGAAAATTCTCATAAATCGAAACTCGCGCGTGGCTTTTTATCCGGGTGGACCCACGGGGCCCGTGAGTACTTTCCAGAAAGCTCGTCCCGTGCCGGACGCCGTGGGCCTCGTTGTGCTCTGCCGGTGCATCCGCTGAGTCGTAAAAAAAATTTACGAAATAAAAAAAAACGAGAAATAAGGGGTGCAACACGAGGACTTCCAGGAGGTCACCCCATCCCCGCTACTTACTCTCGCCCTAGCACGCCTTAACTCTTCGGAGTTCTGAATGGGATCCAGGTGCATTAGTGCTGGTATGATCGCACCCGTCATGTAAACCCGTCGCAGTACATATATTGAAATCGAAGCCCTTCCTCTTCTTGAGAAATGCTCGATATCTCTTCCGTTTGGTTTTCAAGCCCCGTTTCGCCATTACCGGATCGTTTAATAAATTTGAGAAGGTTGTTGAAATTCTTCCTCAAAATTTGGTAGGAGCACTCGGAACGGCCCTCTGACCAAAAATTCTTGACGAATGCTTAAGCTTCCTGCGAAAATGCTTTAAAATTCAAAAGTGAAAATTCTCATAAATCGAAATTCGCAGCGTTGGCTTTTATCCGGGTGGAACCCACGGGGGCCGTCGAGTACTTTCCAGAAAGCTCGTCCCGTGCCGGACGCCGTGGGGCCCTCGTTGTGCTCTGCCGGTGCATCCGCTGAGTCGTAAAAAAAATTTACGAAATAAAAAACGAGAATAAGGGGTGCAACACGAGGACTTCCAGGAGGTCACCCATCCCAGTACTACTCTCGCCCAAGCACGCTTAACTTCGGAGTTCTGATGGGATCCGGTGCATTAGTGCTGGTATGATCGCACCCGTCATGTAACCCGTCGCATACATATTTGAAATCGAAGCCATTCCTCTTCTTGAGAAATGCTCGACTATCTCTTTCCGTTTGGGTTTTCAAGCCCCGTTTCGCCATTACCGGATCGTTAATAATTTGAGAAGTTTTTGAAATTCTTCCTCAAATTTGGTAGAGCACTCGGAAACGGCCCTCTGACACAAAATCTTGACGAATGCTTAAGCTTCCTGCGAAAAATGCTTAAAATTCAAAAAGTGAAAATTCTCATAAATCGAAATTCGCGGCGTGGCTTTTTATCCGGGTGGACCCACGGGGCCCGTGAGTACTTTCCAGAAAGCTCGTCCCGTGCCGGACGCCGTGGGCCTCGTTGTGCTCTGCCGGTGCATCCGCCGAGTCGTAAAAAAAATTTACGAAATAAAAAACGAAAATAAGGGTGCAACACGAGGACTTCCCAGGAGGTCACCCATCCCAGTACTACTCTCGCCCAAGCACGCTTAACTTCGGAGTTCTGATGGGATCCGTGCATTAGTGCTGGTATGATCGCACCCGTCATGTAACCCGTCGCATACATATTTGAAATCGAAGCCTTCCTCTTCTGAGAAATGCTCGACATCTCTTTCCGTTTGGGTTTTCAAGCCCCGTTTCGCCATTACCGGATCGTTAAAAATTTGAGAAGTTTTTGAAATTCTTCCTCAAATTTGGTAGAGCACTCGGAAACGGCCCTCTGACCAAAATTCTTGACGAATGCTTAAGCTTCCTGCAAAAATGCTTAAAATTCAAAAGTGAAAATTCTCATAAATCGAAATTCCGCAGCGTGGCTTTTTATCCGGGTGGACCCACGGGGCCCGTGAGTACTTTCCAGAAAGCTCGTCCCGTGCCGGACGCCGATGGGCCTCGTTGTGCTCTGCCGGTGCATCCGCTGAGTCGTTAAAAAAATTTACGAAATAAAAAACGAAAATAAGGGGTGCAACACGAGGACTTCCCAGGAGGTCACCCATCCCAGTACTACTCTCGCCCAAGCACGCTTAACTTCGGAGTTCTGATGGATCCCGTGCATTAGTGCTGGTATGATCGCACCCGTCATGTAACCCGTCGCATACATATTGAAATCGAAGCCATTCCTCTTCTTGAGAAATGGTCGACATCTCTTTCCGTTTGGGTTTTCAAAGCCCCGTTTCGCCATTACCGGATCGTTAAAAATTTGAGAAGTTTTTGAAATTCTTCCTCAAATTTGGTAGAGCACTCGGAAACGGCCCTCTGACCAAAATTCTTGGCGAATGCTTAAGCTTCCTGCGAAAATGCTTAAAATTCAAAAGTGAAAAATTCTCATAAATCGAAATTCGCGGCGTGGCTTTTATCCGGGTGGACCCACGGGGCCCGTGAGTACTTTCCAGAAAGCTCGTCCCGTGCCGGACGCCGTGGGCCTCGTTGTGCTCTGCCGGTGCAATCCGCTGAGTCGTAAAAAAATTTACGAAATAAAAAAACGAAAATAAGGGGTGCAACACGAGGACTTCCCAGGAGGTCACCCATCCCAGTACTACTCTCGCCCAAGCACGCTTAACTTCGAGTTCTGATGGGATCCGGTGCATTAGTGCTGGTATGATCGCACCCGTCATGTAACCCGTCGCATACATATTTGAAATCGAAGCCCTTCCTCTTCTTGAGAAATGCTCGATATCTCTTTCCGTTTGGGTTTTCAAGCCCCGTTTCGCCATTACCCGGATCGTTAAAAATTTGAGAAGTTTTTGAAATTCTTCCTCAAATTTGGTAGAGCACTCGGAAACGGCCCTCTGAACCAAAATTCTTGACGAATGCTTAAGCTTCCTGCGAAAATGCTTAAAATTGCAAAAGTGAAAATTCTCATAAATCGAAATTCTCGCGCGTGGCTTTTTATCCGGTTGGACCCACGGGGCCCGTGAGTACTTTCCAGAAAGCTCGTCCCGTGCCGGACGCCGTGGGCCTCGTTGTCCTCTGCCGGTGCATCCGCTGAGTCGTAAAAAAAATTTACGAAATAAAAAACGAAAATAAGGGGTGCAACACGAGGACTTCCCAGGAGATCACCCATCCCAGCACTACTCTCGCCCAAGCACGCCTAACTTCGGAGTTCTGATGGGATCCGGTGCATTAGTGCTGGTATGATCGCACCCGTCATGTAACCCGTCGCATACATATTGAAATCGAAGCCATTCCTCTTCTTGAGAAATGGTCGACTATCTCTTTCCGTTTGGGTTTTCAAGGCCCCGTTTCGCATATACCGGATCGTTAAAAAATTTGAGAAGTTTTTGAAATTCTTTCCGCAAATTTGGTAGAGCACTCGGAAACGGCCCTCTGACCAAAATTCTTGACGAATGCTTAAGCTTCCTGCGAAAATGCTTAAATTCAAAAGTGAAAATTCTCATAAATCGAAATTCGCGCGTGGCTTTTTATCCGGGTGGACCCACGGGGCCCGTGAGTACTTTCCAGAAAGCTCGTCCCGTGCCGGACGCCGTGGGCCTCGTTGTGCTCTGCCGGTGCATCCGCTGAGTCCGTAAAAAAAATTTACGAAATAAAAAACGAAAATAAGGGGTGCAACACGAGGACTTCCCAGGAGGTCACCCATCCCAGTACTACTCTCGCCCAAGCACGCTTAACTTCGGAGTTCTGATGGGATCCGGTGCATTAGTGCTGGTATGATCGCACCCGTCATGTAACCCGTCGCATACATATTTGAAATCGAAGCCCATTCCTCTTCTTGAGAAATGGCTCGACATCTCTTTCCGTTTGGGTTTTCAAGCCCCGTTTCGCCATTACCCGGATCGTTAAAAATTTGAGAAGTTTTTGAAATTCTTCCGCAAATTTGGTAGAGCACTCGGAAACGGCCCTCTGACCAAAATTCTTGACGAATGCTTAAGCTTCCTGCGAAAAATGCTTAAAATTGCAAAAGTGAAAATTCTCATAAATCGAAATTCGCGCGTGGCTTTTTATCCGGGTGGACCCACGGGGCCCGTGAGTACTTTCCAGAAAGCTCGTCCCGTGCCGGACGCCGTGGGCCTCGTTGTGCTCTGCCGGTGCATCCGCTGAGTCGTAAAAAAAAATTTACGAAATAAAAAAACGAAAATAAGGGTGCAACACGAGGACTTCCCAGGAGGTCACCCATCCCAGTACTACTCTCGCCCAAGCACGCTTAACTTCGGAGTTCTGATGGGATCCGGTGCATTAGTGCTGGTATGATCGCACCCGTCATGTAACCCGTCGCATACATATTTGAAATCGAAGCCATTCCTCTTCTTGAGAAATGGTCGACTATCTCTTTCCGTTTGGGTTTTCAAGCCCCGTTTCGCCATTACCGGATCGTTAAAAATTTGAGAAGTTTTTGAAATTCTTCCGCAAATTTGGTAGAGCACTCGGAAACGGCCCTCTGACCAAAATTCTTGACGAATGCTTAAGCTTCCTGCGAAAATGCTTAAAATTCAAAAGTGAAAATTCTCATAAATCGAAATTCGCAGCGTGGCTTTTATCCGGGTGGACCCACGGGGCCCGTGAGTACTTTCCAGAAAGCTCGTCCCGTGCCGGACGCCGTGGGCCTCGTTGTGCTCTGCCGGTGCATCCGCTGAGTCGTAAAAAAAATTTACGAAATAAAAAACGAAAATAAGGGGTGCAACACGAGGACTTCCCAGGAGGTCACCCATCCCAGTACTACTCTCGCCCAAGCACGCTTAACTTCGGAGTTCTGATGGATCCCGTGCATTAGTGCTGGTATGATCGCACCCGTCATGTAACCCGTCGCATACATATTTGAAATCGAAGCCATTCCTCTTCTTGAGAAATGGTCGACATCTCTTTCCGTTTGGGTTTTCAAGCCCCGTTTCGCCATTACCGGATCGTTAAAAATTTGAGAAGTTTTTGAAATTCTTCCGCAAATTTGGTAGAGCACTCGGAAACGGCCCTCTGACCAAAATTCTTGACGAATGCTTAAGCTTCCTGCGAAAATGCTTAAAATTCAAAAGTGAAAATTCTCATAAATCGAAATTCGCGCGTGGCTTTTTATCCGGGTGGACCCACGGGCCCGTGAGTACTTTCCAGAAAGCTCGTCCCGTGCCGGACGCCGTGGGCCTCGTTGTGCTCTGCCGGTGCATCCGCTGAGTCGTAAAAAAAATTTACGAAATAAAAAACGAAAATAAGGGGTGCAACACGAGGACTTCCCAGGAGGTCACCCATCCCAGTACTACTCTCGCCCAAGCACGCTTAACTTCGGAGTTCTGATGGGATCCGGTGCATTAGTGCTGGTATGATCGCACCCGTCATGTAACCCGTCGCATACATATTTGAAATCGAAGCCATTCCTCTTCTTGAGAAATGGTCGACATCTCTTTCCGTTTGGGTTTTCAAGCCCCGTTTCGCCATTACCGGATCGTTAAAAATTTGAGAAGTTTTTGAAATTCTTCCGCAAATTTGGTAGAGCACTCGGAAACGGCCCTCTGACCAAAATTCTTGACGAATGCTTAAGCTTCCTGCGAAAATGCTTAAAATTCAAAAGTGAAAATTCTCATAAATCGAAACTCGCGCGTGGCTTTTTATCCGGGTGGACCCACGGGCCCGTGAGTACTTTCCAGAAAGCTCGTCCCGTGCCGGACGCCGTGGGCCTCGTTGTGCTCCTCCGGTGCATCAGCTGAGTCGTAAAAAAAATTTACGAAATAAAAAACGAAAATAACGGGTGCAACACGAGGACTTCCCAGGAGGTCACCCATCCCAGTACTACTCTCGCCCAAGCACGCTTAACTTCGGAGTTCTGATGGGATCCGGTGCATTAGTGCTGGTATGATCGCACCCGTCATGTAACCCGTCGCATACATATTTGAAATCGAAGCCATTCCTCTTCTTGAGAAATGCTCGACATCTCTTTCCGTTTGGGTTTTCAAGCCCCGTTTCGCCATTACCGGATCGTTAAAAATTTGAGAAGTTTTGAAATTCTTCCGCAAATTTGGTAGAGCACTCGGAAACGGCCCTCTGACCAAAATTCTTGACGAATGCTTAAGCTTCCTGCGAAAATGCTTAAAATTCAAAAGTGAAAATTCTCATAAATCGAAATTCGCGCGTGGCTTTTTATCCGGGTGGACCCACGGGGCCCGTGAGTACTTTCCAGAAAGCTCGTCCCGTGCCGGACGCCGTGGGCCTCGTTGTGCTCTGCCGGTGCATCCGCTGAGTCGTAAAAAAAATTTACGAAATAAAAAACGAAAATAAGGGGTGCAACACGAGGACTTCCCAGGAGGTCACCCATCCCAGTACTACTCTCGCCCAAGCACGCTTAACTTCGGAGTTCTGATGGGATCCGGTGCATTAGTGCTGGTATGATCGCACCCGTCATGTAACCCGTCGCATACATATTTGAAATCGAAGCCATTCCTCTTCTTGAGAAATGGTCGACATCTCTTTCCGTTTGGGTTTTCAAGCCCCGTTTCGCCATTACCGGATCGTTAAAAATTTGAGAAGTTTTTGAAATTCTTCCTCAAATTTGGTAGAGCACTCGGAAACGGCCCTCTGACCAAAATTCTTGACGAATGCTTAAGCTTCCTGCGAAAATGCTTAAAATTCAAAAGTGAAAATTCTCATAAATCGAATAGCAAAAGTGAAAATTCTCATAAATCGAAATTCGCGCGTGGCTTTTTATCCGGGTGGACCCACGGGGCCCGTGAGTACTTTCGAGAAAGCTCGTCCCGTGCCGGACGCCGTGGGCCTCGTTGTGCTCTGCCGGTGCATCCGCTGAGTCGTAAAAAAAATTTACGAAATAAAAAACGAAAATAAGGGGTGCAACACGAGGACTTCCCAGGAGGTCACCCATCCCAGTACTACTCTCGCCCAAGCACGCTTAACTTCGGAGTTCTGATGGGATCCGGTGCATTAGTGCTGGTATGATCGCACCCGTCATGTAACCCGTCGCATATATATTTGAAATCGAAGCCGTTCCTCTTCTTGAGAAATGCTCGATATCTCTTTCCGTTTGGGTTTTCAAGCCCCGTTTCGCCATTACCGGATCGTTAAAAATTTGAGAAGTTTTGAAATTCTTCCGCAAATTTGGTAGAGCACTCGGAAACGGCCCTCTGACCAAAATTCTTGACGAATGCTTAAGCTTCCTGCGAAAATGCTTAAAATTCAAAAGTGAAAATTCTCATAAATCGAAATTCCGCGCGTGGCTTTTATCCGGGTGGACCCACGGGGCCCGTGAGTACTTTCCAGAAAGCTCGTCCCGTGCCGGACGCCGTGGGCCTCGTTGTGCTCTGCCGGTGCATCCGCTGAGTCGTAAAAAAATTTACGAAATAAAAAACGAAAATAAGGGGTGCAACACGAGGACTTCCCAGGAGGTCACCCATCCCAGTACTACTCTCGCCCAAGCACGCTTAACTTCGGAGTTCTGATGGGATCCGGTGCATTAGTGCTGGTATGATCGCACCCGTCATGTAACCCGTCGCATACATATTTGAAATCGAAGCCATTCCTCTTCTTGAGAAATGCTCGACATCTCTTTCCGTTTGGGTTTTCAAGCCCCGTTTCGCCATTACCGGATCGTTAAAAATTTGAGAAGTTTTTGAAATTCTTCCGCAAATTTGGTAGAGCACTCGGAAACGGCCCTCTGACCAAAATTCTTGACGAATGCTTAAGCTTCCTGCGAAAATGCTTAAAATTCAAAAGTGAAAATTCTCATAAATCGAAATTCGCGGCGTGGCTTTTTATCCGGGTGGACCCACGGGGCCCGTGAGTACTTTCCAGAAAGCTCGTCCCGTGCCGGACGCCGTGGGCCTCGTTGTGCTCTGCCGGTGCATCCGCTGAGTCGTAAAAAAAATTTACGAAATAAAAAACGAAAATAAGGGGTGCAACACGAGGACTTCCCAGGAGGTCACCCATCCCAGTACTACTCTCGCCCAAGCACGCTTAACTTCGGAGTTCTGATGGGATCCGGTGCATTAGTGCTGGTATGATCGCACCCGTCATGTAACCCGTCGCATACATATTTGAAATCGAAGCCATTCCTCTTCTTGAGAAATGCTCGATATCTCTTTCCGTTTGGGTTTTCAAGCCCCGTTTCGCCATTACCCGGATCGTTAAAAATTTGAGAAGTTTTTGAAATTCTTCCGCAAATTTGGTAGAGCACTCGGAAACGGCCCTCTGACCAAAATTCTTGACGAATGCTTAAGCTTCCTGCGAAAATGCTTAAAATTCAAAAGTGAAAATTCTCATAAATCGAAATTCGCGCGTGGCTTTTTATCCGGGTGGACCCACGGGGCCCGTGAGTACTTTCCAGAAAGCTCGTCCCGTGCCGGACGCCGTGGGCCTCGTTGTGCTCTGCCGGTGCATCCGCTGAGTCGTAAAAAAAATTTACGAAATAAAAAACGAAAATAAGGGGTGCAACACGAGGACTTCCCAGGAGGTCACCCATCCCAGTACTACTCTCGCCCAAGCACGCTTAACTTCGGAGTTCTGATGGGATCCGGTGCATTAGTGCTGGTATGATCGCACCCGTCACGTAAACCCGTCGCATACATATTTGAAATCGAAGCCATTCCTCTTCTTGAGAAATGCTCGACATCTCTTTCCGTTTGGGTTTGAAGCCCCGTTTCGCCATTACCGGATCGTTAAAAATTTGAGAAGTTTTTGAAATTCTTCCGCAAATTTGGTAGAGCACTCGGAAACGGCCCTCTGACCAAAATTCTTGACGAATGCTTAAGCTTCCTGCGAAAATGCTTAAAATTCAAAAGTGAAAATTCTCATAAATCGAAATTCGCGCGTGGCTTTTTATCCGGGTGGACCCACGGGGCCCGTGAGTACTTTCCAGAAAGCTCGTCCCGTGCCGGACGCCGTGGGCCTCGTTGTGCTCTGCCGGTGCATCCGCTGAGTCGTAAAAAAAAATTTACGAAATAAAAAACGAAAATAAGGGGTGCAACACGAGGACTTCCCAGGAGGTCACCCATCCCAGTACTACTCTCGCCCAAGCACGCTTAACTTCGGAGTTCTGATGGGATCCGGTGCATTAGTGCTGGTATGATCGCACCCGTCATGTAACCCGTCGCATACATATTTGAAATCGAAGCCATTCCTCTTCTTGAGAAATGGCTCGACATCTCTTTCCGTTTGGGTTTTCAAGCCCCGTTTCGCCATTACCGGATCGTTAAAAATTTGAGAAGTTTTTGAAATTCTTCCGCAAATTTGGTAGAGCACTCGGAAACGGCCCTCTGACCAAAATTCTTGACGAATGCTTAAGCTTCCTGCGAAAATGCTTAAAATTCAAAAGTGAAAATTCTCATAAATCGAAATTCGCGCGTGGCTTTTATCCGGGTGGACCCACGGGGCCCGTGAGTACTTTCCAGAAAGCTCGTCCCGTGCCGGACGCCGTGGGCCTCGTTGTGCTCTGCCGGTGCATCCGCTGAGTCGTAAAAAAAATTTACGAAATAAAAAACGAAAATAAGGGGTGCAACACGAGGACTTCCCAGGAGGTCACCCATCCCAGTACTACTCTCAGCCAAGCACGCTTAACTTCGGAGTTCTGATGGGATCCGGTGCATTAGTGCTGGTATGATCGCACCCGTCATGTAACCCGTCGCATACATATTTGAAATCGAAGCCATTCCTCTTCTTGAGAAATGGTCGACATCTCTTTCCGTTTGGGTTTTCAAGCCCCGTTTCGCCATTACCGGATCGTTAAAAATTTGAGAAGTTTTTGAAATTCCTTCCGCAAATTTGGTAGAGCACTCGGAAACGGCCCTCTGACCAAAATTCTTGACGAATGCTTAAGCTTCCTGCGAAATGCTTAAAATTCAAAAGTGAAAATTCTCATAAATCGAAATTCGCGCGTGGCTTTTATCCGGGTGGACCCACGGGGCCCGTGAGTACTTTCCAGAAAGCTCGTCCCGTGCCGGACGCCGTGGGCCTCGTTGTGCTCTGCCGGTGCATCCGCTGAGTCGTAAAAAAAATTTACGAAATAAAAAACGAAAATAAGGGGTGCAACACGAGGACTTCCCAGGAGGTCACCCATCCCAGTACTACTCTCGCCCAAGCACGCTTAACTTCGGAGTTCTGATGGGATCCGGTGCATTAGTGCTGGTATGATCGCACCCGTCATGTAACCCGTCGCATACATATTTGAAATCGAAGCCATTCCTCTTCTTGAGAAATGCTCGACATCTCTTTCCGTTTGGGTTTTCAAGCCCCGTTTCGCCATTACCGGATCGTTAAAAATTTGAGAAGTTTTGAAATTCTTCCGCAAATTTGGTAGAGCACTCGGAAACGGCCCTCTGACCAAAATTCTTGACGAATGCTTAAGCTTCCTGCGAAAATGCTTAAAATTCAAAGTGAAAATTCTCATAAATCGAAATTCGCGCGTGGCTTTTTATCCGGGTGGACCCACGGGGCCCGTGAGTACTTTCCAGAAAGCTCGTCCCGTGCCGGACGCCGTGGGCCTCGTTGTGCTCTGCCGGTGCATCCGCTGAGTCGTAAAAAAATTTACGAAATAAAAAACGAAAATAAGGGGTGCAACACGAGGACTTCCCAGGAGGTCACCCATCCCAGTACTACTCTCGCCCAAGCACGCTTAACTTCGGAGTTCTGATGGGATCCGGTGCATTAGTGCTGGTATGATCGCACCCGTCATGTAACCCGTCGCATACATATTTGAAATCGAAGCCATTCCTCTTCTTGAGAAATGCTCGACATCTCTTTCCGTTTGGGTTTTCAAGCCCCGTTTCGCCATTACCGGATCGTTAAAAATTTGAGAAGTTTTTGAAATTCTTCCGCAAATTTGGTAGAGCACTCGGAAACGGCCCTCTGACCAAAATTCTTGACGAATGCTTAAGCTTCCTGCAAAAAATGCTTAAAATTCAAAAGTGAAAATTCTCATAAATCGAAATTCGCGCGTGGCTTTTTATCGGGGTGGACCCACGGGGCCCGTGAGTACTTTCCAGAAAGCTCGTCCCGTGCCGGACGCCGTGGGCCTCGTTGTGCTCTGCCGGTGCATCCGCTGAGTCGTAAAAAAAATTTACGAAATAAAAAACGAAAATAAGGGGTGCAACACGAGGACTTCCCCGGAGGTCACCCATCCCAGTACTACTCTCGCCCAAGCACGCTTAACTTCGGAGTTCTGATGGGATCCGATGCATTAGTGCTGGTATGATCGCACCCGTCATGTAACCCGTCGCATACATATTTGAAATCGAAGCCATTCCTCTTCTTGAGAAATGGTCGACATCTCTTTCCGTTTGGGTTTTCAAGCCCCGTTTCGCCATTACCGGATCGTTAAAAATTTGAGAAGTTTTTGAAATTCTTCCGCAAATTTGGTAGAGCACTCGGAAACGGCCCTCTGACCAAAATTCTTGACGAATGCTTAAGCTTCCTGCGAAAATGCTTAAAATTCAAAAGTGAAAATTCTCATAAATCGAAATTCGCGCGTGGCTTTTTATCCGGGTGGACCCACGGGGCCCGTGAGTACTTTCCAGAAAGCTCGTCCCGTGCCGGACGCCGTGGGCCTCGTTGTGCTCTGCCGGTGCATCCGCTGAGTCGTAAAAAAAATTTACGAAATAAAAAAAGGAAAATAAGGGGTGCAACACGAGGACTTCCCAGGAGGTCACCCATCCCAGTACTACTCTCGCCCAAGCACGCTTAACTTCGGGGTTCTGATGGGATCCGGTGCATTAGTGCTGGTATGATCGCACCCGGCATGTAACCCGTCGCATACATATTTGAAATCGAAGCCATTCCTCTTCTTGAGAAATGCTCGACATCTCTTTCCGTTTGGGTTTTCAAGCCCCGTTTCGCCATTACCGGATCGTTAAAATTTGAGAAGTTTTTGAAATTCTTCCGCAAATTTGGTAGAGCACTCGGAAACGGCCCTCTGACCAAAATTCTTGACGAATGCTTAAGCTTCCTGCGAAAATGCTTAAATTCAAAAGTGAAAATTCTCATAAATCGAAATTCGCGCGTGGCTTTTTATCCGGGTGGACCCACGGGGCCCGTGAGTACTTTCCAGAAAAGCTCGTCCGTGCCGGACGCCGTGGGCCTCGTTGTGCTCTGCCGGTGCATCCGCTGAGTCGTAAAAAAAATTTACGAAATAAAAAACGAAAATAAGGGGTGCAACACGAGGACTTCCCAGGAGGTCACCCATCCCAGTACTACTCTCGCCCAAGCACGCTTAACTTCGGAGTTCTGATGGGATCCGGTGCATTAGTGCTGGTATGATCGCACCCGTCATGTAACCCGTCGCATACATATTTGAAATCGAAGCCATTCCTCTTCTTGAGAAATGGCTCGACATCTCTTTCCGTTTGGGTTTTCAAGCCCCGTTTCGCCATTACCGGATCGTTAAAAATTTGAGAAGTTTTTGAAATTCTTCCGCAAATTTGGTAGAGCACTCGGAAACGGCCCTCTGACCAAAATTCTTGACGAATGCTTAAGCTTCCTGCGAAATGCTTAAAATTCAAAAGTGAAATTCTCATAAATCGAAATTCGCGCGTGGCTTTTTATCCGGGTGGACCCACGGGGCCGCTGAGTACTTTCCAGAAAGCTCGTCCCGTGCCGGACGCGTGGGCCTCGTTGTGCTCTTGCCGGTGCATCCGCTGAGTCGTAAAAAAATTTACGAAATAAAAACGAAAATAAGGGGTGCAACACGAGGACTTCCCAGGAGGTCACCCATCCCAGTACTACTCTCGCCCAAGCACCGCTTAACTTCGGAGTTCTGATGGGATCCGGTGCATTAGTGCTGTATGATCGCACCCGTCATGTAACCCGTCGCATACATATTTGAAATCGAAGCCATTCCTCTTCTTGAGAAATGGTCGACATCTCTTTCCGTTTTGGGTTTCAAGCCCCGTTTCGCCATTACCGGGATCGTTAAAAATTTGAGAAGTTTTTGAAATTCTTCCGCAAATTTGGTAGAGCACTCGGAAACGGCCCCTCTGACCAAAATTCTTGACGAATGCTTAAGCTTCCTGTCGAAAATGCTTAAAATTCAAAAGTGAAAATTCTCATAAATCGAAAATTCGCGCGTGGCTTTTTATCCGGGTGGACCCACGGGGCCCGTGAGTACTTTCCAGAAAGCTCGTCCCGTGCCGGACGCCGTGGGCCTCGTTGTGCTCTGCCGTGCATCCGCTGAGTCGTAAAAAAAATTTACGAAATAAAAAAACGAAAATAAGGGGTGCAACACGAGGACTTCCCAGGAGGTCCACCCATCCCAGTACTACTCTCGCCCCAAGCACGCTTAACTTCGGAGTTCTGATGGGATCCGGTGCATTAGTGCTGGTATGATCGCACCCGTCATGTAACCCGTCGCATACATATTTGAAATCGAAGCCATTCCTCTTCTTGAGAAATGGTCGACATCTCTTTCCGTTTGGGTTTTCAAGCCCCGTTTCCGCCATTACCGGATCGTTAAAAAATTTGAGAAGTTTTTGAAATTCTTCCGCAAATTGGTAGAGCACTCGGAAACTGCCCTCTGACCAAAATTCTTGACGAATGCTTAAGCTTCCTGCGAAAATGCTTAAAATTCAAAAGTGAAAATTCTCATAAATCGAAATTCGCGCGTGGCTTTTTTATCCGGGTGGACCCACGGGGCCCGTGAGTACTTTCCAGAAAGCTCGTCCCGTGCCGACGCCGTGGGCCTCGTTGTGCTCTTGCCGGTGCATCCGCTGAGTCGTAAAAAAAATTTACGAAATAAAAACGAAAATAAGGGGTGCAACACGAGGACTTCCCAGGAGGTCACCCATCCCAGTACTACTCTCGCCCAAGCACGCTTAACTTCGGAGTTCTGATGGGATCCGGTGCATTAGTGCTGGTATGATCGCACCCGTCATGTAACCCCGTCGCATACATATTTGAAATCGAAGCCATTCCTCTTCTTGAGAAATGGTCGACATCTCTTTCCGTTTGGGTTTTCAAGCCCCGTTTCGCCATTACCGGATCGTTTAAAAATTGAGAAGTTTTTGAAATTCTTCCGCAAATTTGGTAGAGCACTCGGAAACGGCCCTCTGACCAAAATTCTTGACGAATGCTTAAGCTTCCTGCGAAATGCTTAAAATTCAAAGTGAAAAATTCTCATAAATCGAAATTCGCGCGTGGCTTTTTATCCGGGTGGACCCACGGGGCCCGTGAGTACTTTCCAGAAAAGCTCGTCCCGTGCCGGACGCCGTGGCCTCGTTGTGCTCTGCCGGTGCATCCGCTGAGTCGTAAAAAAAATTTACGAAATAAAAAACGAAAATAAGGTGTGCAACACGAGGACTTCCCAGGAGGTCACCCATCCCAGTACTACTCTCGCCCAAAGCACGCTTAACTTCGGAGTTCTGATGGGATCCGGTGCATTAGTGCTGGTATGATCGCACCCGTCATTGTACCCAGTCGCATACATATTTGAAATCGAAGCCATTCCTCTTCTTGAGAAATGCTCGACATCTCTTTCCGTTTGGGTTTTCAAGCCCGTTTCGCCATTACCCGGATCGTTAAAAATTTGAGAAGTTTTTGAATTCTTCCTCAAATTTGTATAGCACTCGATAAACGGCCCTCTGACCAAAATTCTTGACGAATGCATTAGCTTCCTGCGAAAATGCTTAAAATTCAAAAGTGAAATTCTCATAAATCGAAATTCGCGCGTGGCTTTTTATCCGGGTGGACCCACGGGGCCCGTGAGTATTTCCAGAAAGCTCGTCCCGTGCCGGACGCCGTGGGCCTCGTTGTGCTCTGCCGGTGCATCGCTGAGTCGTAAAAAAATTTACGAAATAAAAACGAAAATAAGGGTGCAACAAGAGGACATTCCCAGGAGGTCACCCATCCCCGTACTACTCTCGCCCAAGCACGCTTAACTTCGGAGTTTCTGATGGGATCCGGTGCATTAGTGCTGGTATGATCGCACCCGTCATGTAACCCGTCGCATACATATTTGAAATCGAAGCCATTCCTCTTCTTGAGAAATGGTCGACATCTCTTTCCGTTTGGGTTTTCAGAAGCCCGTTTCGCCATTACCGGATCGTTAAAAAATTTTGAGAAGTTTTTGAAATTCTTCCGCAAATTTGGTAGAGCACCTACAGGAAACGGCCCTCTGGACCAAAATTCTGACGAATGCTAAGCTTCCTGCGAAAAATGCTTTAAAAATTCAAAAGTGAAAATTCTCATAAATCGAAATTCCTGCGCCCGTGAGCTGTTTATCCGGGTGGACCCACGGGGCCCGTGAGTACTTTCCAGAAAGCTCGTCCCGTGCCGGACGCCGTGGGCCTCGTTGTGCTCTGCCGGTGCATTCCGCTGAGTCGTAAAAAAAATTACGAAATAAAAAACGAAAATAAGGGGTGCAACACGAGGGTACTTCCCAGGAGGCTCACCCTATCCCCAGTACTCCTACTCTCGTCCAAGCACGCTTAACCTTCGAAGTTCTGATGGGATCCGTGGCATTAGTGCTGGTATAGATCGCACCCGTTCATGTAACCCGTCGCATCAATATTTGAAATCGAAGCCTTCCTCTTCTTGAGAAATGCTCGACATCTCTTTCCGTTTGGGTTTTCAAGCCCCGTTTCGCCATTACCGGATCGTTAAAAATTTGAGAAGTTTTTGAAATTCTTCCGCAAATTTGGTAGAGCACTCGGAAACGGCCCTCTGACCAAAATTCTTGACGAATGCTTAAGCTTCCTGCGAAAATGCTTAAAATTCAAAAGTGAAAATTCTCATAAATCGAAATTCGCGCGTGGCTTTTTATCCGGGTGGACCCACGGGGCCCGTGAGTACTTTCCAGAAAGCTCGTCCCGTGCCGGACGCCGTGGGCCTCGTTGTGCTCTGCCGGTGCATCCGCTGAGTCGTAAAAAAATTTACGAAATAAAAAACGAAAATAAGGGGTGCAACACGAGGACTTCCCAGGAGGTCACCCATCCCAGTACTACTCTCGCCCAAGCACGCTTAACTTCGGAGTTCTGATGGGATCCGGTGCATTAGTGCTGGTATGATCGCACCCGAACCGTCATGTACCCGTCGCATACATATTTGAAATCGAAGCCATTCCTCTTCTTGAGAAATGGTCGACATCTCTTTTCCGTTTGGGTTTTCAAGCCCCGTTTCGCCATTACCGGATCGTTAAAAATTTGAGAAGTTTTTGAAATTCTTCCGCAAATTTGGTAGAGCACTCGGAAACGGCCCTCTGACCAAAATTCATTGACGAATGCTTAAGCTTCCTGCGAAAATGCTTAAAAATTCAAAGTGAAAATTCTCATAAATCGAATTCGCGCGTGGCTTTTATCCGGGTGGACCCACGGGGCCCGGTGAGTACTTTCCAGAAAGCTCGTCCCGTGCCGGACGCCGTGGGCCTCGTTGTGCTCTGCCGGTGCATCCGCTGCGTCGTAAAAAAAATTACGAAATAAAAAACGAAAATTAAGGGGTGCAACACGAGGACTTCCCAGGAGGGTCACCCATCCAGTACTACTCTCGCCCAAGCACGCTTAACTTCGGAAGTTCTGATGGGATCCGGTGCATTAGTGCTGGTATGATCGCACCCTTTCATGTACCCGTCGCATACATATTGTAATCGAAAGCCATTCCTCTTCTTGAGAAATGCTCGACATCTCTTTCCGTTTGGGTTTTCAAGCCCCGTTTCGCCATTACCGGATCGTTAAAAATTTGAGAAGTTTTTGAAATTCTTCCGCAAATTTGGTAGATCACTCGGAAAACGGCCCTCTGACCAAAATTCTTGACGAATGCTTAGCTTCCTGCGAAAATTCTTAAAATTCAGAAGTGCAAATTCTCATAAAATCGAAATTCGCGCGTTGCTTTTATCCGGGTGGACCCACGGGCCCGTGAGCTTAACTTTCCAGAAAGCTCGTCCCGTGCCGAGACGCCGTGGGCCTCGTTGTGCGGCTGAGCCGGTGCAAATCCCGCTGAGTCGTACAAAAAATTTAACGAAATAAAAAAAACGAAAAATAAGGGGTGCAACACGAGGACGTTTCCCAGGAGGTCACCCATCCCCAGTAAGACTTCCTCCGCCCAAGCACGCTTAACTTCGGGAGTTTCTGATGGCGATCCGGTGCATTAGTGCTGGTATGATCGCACCCGTCATGTAACCCGTCGCATACATATTTGAAATCGAAGCCATTCCTCTTCTTGAGAAATGCTCGACATCTCTTTCCGTTTGGGTTTTCAAGCCCCGTTTCGCCATTACCGGATCGTTAAAAATTTGAGAAGTTTTTGAAATTCTTCCTCAAATTTGGTAGAGCACTCGGAAACGGCCCTCTGACCAAAATTCTTGACGAATGCTTAAGCTTCCTGCGAAAATGCTTAAAATTCAAAAGTGAAAATTCTCATAATCGAAATTCGCGCGTGGCTTTTTATCCGGGTGGACCCACGGGCCCGTGAGTACTTTCCAGAAAGCTCGTCCCGTGCCGGACGCCGTGGGCCTCGTTGTGCTCTGCCGGTGCATCCGCTGAGTCGTAAAAAAATTTACGAAATAAAAAACGAAAATAAGGGGTGCAACACGAGGACTTCCCAGGAGGTCACCCATCCCAGTACTACTCTCGGCCAAGCACGCTTAACTTCGGGATTCTGATGGGATCCGGTGCATTAGTGCTGGTATGATCGCACCCGTCATGTAACCCGTCGCATACATATTTGAAATCGAAGCCATTCCTCTTCTTGAGAAATGGTCGACATCTCTTTCCGTTTGGGTTTTCAAGCCCCGTTTCGCCATTACCGGATCGTTAAAAATTTGAGAAGTTTTTGAAATTCTTCCGCAAATTTGGTAGAGCACTCGGAAACGGCCCTCTGACCAAAATTCTTGACGAATGCTTAAGCTTCCTGCGAAAATGCTTAAAATTCAAAAGTGAAAATTCTCATAAATCGAAATTCGCGCGTGGCTTTTTATCCGGGTGGACCCACGGGGCCCGTGAGTACTTTCCAGAAAGCTCGTCCCGTGCCGGACGCCGTGGGCCTCGTTGTGCTCTGCCGGTGCATCCGCTGAGTCGTAAAAAAAATTTACGAAATAAAAAACGAAAATAAGGGTGCAACACGAGGACTTCCCAGGAGGTCACCCATCCCAGTACTACTCTCGCCCAAGCACGCTTAACTTCGGAGTTCTGATGGGATCCGGTGCATTAGTGCTGGTATGATCGCACCCGTCATGTAACCCGTCGCATACATATTTGAAATCGAAGCCATTCCTCTTCTTGAGAAATGCTCGACATCTCTTTCCGTTTGGGTTTTCAAGCCCCGTTCGCCATTACCGGATCGTTAAAAATTTGAGAAGTTTTTGAAATTCTTCCGCAAATTTGGTAGAGCACTCGGAAACGGCCCTCTGACCAAAATTCTTGACGAATGCTTAAGCTTCCTGCGAAAATGCTTAAAATTCAAAGTGAAAATTCTCATAAATCGAAATTCGCGCGTGGCTTTTTATCCGGGTGGACCCACGGGGCCCGTGAGTACTTTCCAGAAAGCTCGTCCCGTGCCGGACGCCGTGGGCCTCGTTGTGCTCTGCCGGTGCATCCGCTGAGTCGTAAAAAAATTTACGAAATAAAAAACGAAAATAAGGGGTGCAACACGAGGACTTCCCAGGAGGTCACCCATCCCAGTACTACTCTCGCCCAAGCACGCTTAACTTCGGAGTTCTGATGGGATCCGGTGCATTAGTGCTGGTATGATCGCACCCGTCATGTAACCCGTCGCATACATATTTGAAATCGAAGCCATTCCTCTTCTTGAGAAATGGTCGACATCTCTTTCCGTTTGGGTTTTCAAGCCCGTTTCGCCATTACCGGATCGTTAAAAATTTGAGAAGTTTTTGAAATTCTTCCTCAAATTTGGTAGAGCACTCGGAAACGGCCCTCTGACCAAAATTCTTGACGAATGCTTAAGCTTCCTGCGAAAATGCTTAAAATTCAAAAGTGAAAATTCTCATCAATCGAAATTCGCGCGTGGCTTTTTATCCGGGTGGACCAGCGGGGCCCGTGAGTACTTTCCAGAATGCTCGTCCCGTGCCGGGCGCCGTGCGCCTCGTTGTGCTCTGCCGGTGCATCCGCTGAGTCGTAAAAAAAATTTACGAAATAAAAAACGAAAATAAGGGGTGCAACACGAGGACTTCCCAGGAGGTCACCCATCCCAGTACTACTCTCGCCCAAGCACGCTTAAGTTCGGAGTTCTGATGGGATCCGGTGCATTAGTGCTGGTATGATCGCACCCGTCACGTAACCCGTCGCATACATATTTGAAATCGAAGCCATTCCTCTTCTTGAGAAATGCTCGACATCTCTTTCCGTTTGGGTTTTTCAAGCCCCGTTTCGCCATTACCGGTCGTTAAAAATTTGAGAAGTTTTTGAAATTCTTCCTCAAATTTGGTAGAACACTCGGAAACGGCCCTCTGACCAAAATTCTTGACGAATGCTTAAGCTTCCTGCGAAAATGCTTAAAATTCAAAAGTGAAAATTCTCATAAATCGAAATTCGCGCGTGGCTTTTTATTCGGGTGGACCCACGGGGCCCGTGAGTACTTTCCAGAAAGCTCGTCCCGTGCCGGACGCCGTGGGCCTCGTTGTGCTCTGCCGGTGCATCCGCTGAGTCGTAAAAAAAATTTACGAAATAAAAAACGAAAATAAGGGGTGCAACACGAGAACTTCCCAGGAGGTCGCCCATCCCAGTACTACTTTCGCCCAAGCACGCTTAACTTCGGAGTTCTGATGGGATCTGACGTATTAGGGCTGATATGATCGCACCCGTCATGTAACCCGTCGCATACATATTTGAAATCGAAGCCCTTCCTCTTCTTGAGAAATGCTCGCTATCTCTTTCCGTTTGGGTTTTCATGCCCCGTTTCGCCATTACCGGATCGTTAAAAATTTAAGAAGTTTTTGAAATTCTTCCGCAAATTTGGTAGAGCACTCGGAAACGGCCCTCTGACCAAAATTCTTGACGAATGCTTAAGCTTCCTGCGAAAATGCTTAAAATTCAAAAGTGAAAATTCTCATAAATCGAAATTCGCGCGTGGCTTTTTATCCCGGTGGACCCACGGGGCCCGTGAGTACTTTCCAGAAAGCTCGTCCCGTGCCGGACGCCGTGGGCCACGTTGTGCTCTGCCGGTGCATCCGCTGAGTCGTAAAAAAAATTTACGAAATAAAAACGAAAATAAGGGGTGCAACACGAGGACTTCCCAGGAGGTCACCCATCCCAGTACTACTCTCGCCCAAGCACGCTTAACTTCGAGTTCTGATGGGATCCGGTGCATTAGTGCTGGTATGATCGCACCCGTCATGTAACCCGTCGCATACATATTTGAAATCGAAGCCATTCCTCTTCTTGAGAAATGCTCGACATCTCTTTCCGTTTGGGTTTTCAAGCCCCGTTTCGCCATTACCGGATCGTTAAAAATTTGAGAAGTTTTTGAAATTCTTCCTCAAATTTGGTAGAGCACTCGGAAACGGCCCTCTGACCAAAATTCTTGACGAATGCTTAAGCTTCCTGCGAAAATGCTTAAAATTCAAAAGTGAAAATTCTCATAAATCGAAATTCGCGCGTGGCTTTTTATCCGGGTGGACCCACGGGGCCCGTGAGTACTTTCCAGAAAGCTCGTCCCGTGCCGGACGCCGTGGGCCTCGTTGTGCTCTGCCGGTGCATCCGCTGAGTCGTAAAAAAAATTTACGAAATAAAAACGAAAATAAGGGTGCAACACGAGGACTTCCCAGGAGGTCACCCATCCCAGTACTACTTCGCCAGCACGCTTAACTTCGGAGTTCTGATGGGATCCGGTGCATTAGTGCTGGTATGATCGCACCCGTCACGTAACCCGTCGCATACATATTTGAAATCGAAGCCATTCCTCTTCTTGAGAAATGCTCGACATCTCTTTCCGTTTGGGTTTGAAGCCCCGTTTCGCCATTACCGGATCGTTAAAAATTTGAGAAGTTTTTGAAATTCTTCCGCAAATTTGGTAGAGCACTCGGAAACGGCCCTCTGACCAAAATTCTTGACGAATGCTTAAGCTTCCTGCGAAAATGCTTAAAATTCAAAAGTGAAAATTCTCATAAATCGAAATTCGCGTGGCTTTTTATCCGGGTGGACCCGGGGCCCGTGAGTACTTTCCAGAAAGCTCGTCCCGTGCCGGACGCCGTGGGCCTCGTTGTGCTCTGCCGGTGCATCCGCTGCGTCGTAAAAAAAATTTACGAAATAAAAAACGAAAATAAGGGGTGCAACACGAGGACTTCCCAGGAGGTCACCCATCCCAGTACTACTCTCGCCCAAGCACGCTTAACTTCGGTTCTGATGGATCCGGTGCATTAGTGCTGGTATGATCGCACCCTCATGTAACCCGTCGCATACATATTTGAAATCGAAGCCATTCCTCTTCTTGAGAAATGGTCGACATCTCTTTCCGTTTGGGTTTTCAAGCCCCGTTTCGCCATTACCGGATCGTTAAAAATTGAGAAGTTTTTGAAATTCTTCCGCAAATTTGGTAGAGCACTCGGAAACGGCCCTCTGACCAAAATTCTTGACGATGCTTAAGCTTCCTGCGAAAATGCTTAAAATTCAAAGTGAAAATTCTCATAAATCGAAATTCGCGCGTGGCTTTTTATCCGGGTGGACCACGGGGCCCGTGAGTACTTTCCAGAAAGCTCGTCCCGTGCCGGACGCCGTGGGCCTCGTTGTGCTCTGCCGTGCATCCGCTGAGTCGTAAAAAAAATTTACGAAATAAAAAACGAAAATAAGGGGTGCAACACGAGGACTTCCCAGGAGGTCACCCATCCCAGTACTACTCTCGCCCAAGCACGCTTAACTTCGGAGTTCTGATGGGATCCGGTGCATTAGTGCTGGTATGATCGCACCCCGTCATGTAACCCGTCGCATACATATTTGAAATCGAAGCCATTCCTCTTCTTGAGAATGTCGACATCTCTTTCCTTTGGGTTTTCAAGCCCCGTTTCGCCATTACCGGATCGTTAAAAATTTGAGAAGTTTTTGAATTCTTCCGCAAATTTGGTAGAGCACTCGGAAACGGCCCTCTGACCAAATTCTTGACGAATGCTTAAGCTTCCTGCGAAAATGCTTAAATAAAAGTGAAAATTCTCATAAATCGAAATTCGCGCGTGGCTTTTTATCCGGGTGGACCCACGGGGCCCGTGAGTACTTTCCAGAAAGCTCGTCCCGTGCCGGACGCCGTGGGCCTCGTTGTGCTCTGCCGGTGCATCCGCTGAGTCGTAAAAAAAATTTACGAAATAAAAAACGAAAATAAGTGCAACACGAGGACTTCCCAGGAGGTCACCCATCCCAGTACTACTCTCGCCCAAGCACGCTTAACTTCGGAGTTCTGATGGATCCGGTGCATTAGTGCTGGTATGATCGCACCGTCATGTAACCCGTCGCATACATATTTGAAATCGAAGCCATTCCTCTTCTTGAGAAATGGTCGATCTCTTTCCGTT
Organism: Psidium guajava; assembly: GCA_016432845.1. NCBI lineage: Eukaryota > Viridiplantae > Streptophyta > Magnoliopsida > Myrtales > Myrtaceae > Psidium > Psidium guajava. Next base: position 643 of record JAEAMS010000042.1, on the reverse strand, counting down.
TGGGTTTTCAAGCCCGTTTCGCCATTACCGGATCGTTAAAAATTTGAGAAGTTTTGAATTCTTCCGCAAATTTGGTAGAGCACTCGAAACGGCCCTCTGACCAAAATTCTTGACGAATGCTTAAGCTTCCTGCGAAAATGCTTAAAATTCAAAAGTGAAAATTCTCATAAATCGAAATTCGCGCGTGGCTTTTTTATCCGGGTGGACCCACGGGCCCGTGAGTACTTTCCAGAAAGCTCGTCCCGTGCCGGACGCCGTGGCCTCGTTGTGCTCTGCCGGTGCATCCGCTGAGTCGTAAAAAAAATTTACGAAATAAAAAACGAAAATAAGGGGTGCAACACGAGGACTTCCCAGGAGGTCACCCATCCCAGTACTACTCTCGCCCAAGCACGCTTAACTTCGGAGTTCTGATGGATCCGGTGCATTAGGGCTGTATGATCGCACCCGTCATGTAACCCGTCGCATACATATTTGAAATCGAAGCCATTCCTCTTCTTGAGAAATGCTCAGATCTCTTTCCGTTTGGGTTTTCAAGCCCCGTTTCGCCATTACCGGATCGTTAAAATTTGAGAAGTTTTTGAAATTCTTCCAAATTTGGTAGAGCACTCGGAAACGGCCCTCTGACCAAAATCTTGACGAATGC
>JAEAMS010000029.1:60000-63148 GCA_016432845.1 Psidium guajava | reverse complement strand
TGTAGAATAAGTGGGAGCTTCGGCGCCGGTGAAATACCACTACCTCCATCGTCTCTTTACTTATCCAATGAAGCGGAGCTGGGTTTAACGACCCACCTTTTGGACTTAAAAGCATTTATGCTTGATCCGAATTGGAGACATTGTCAGGTGGGGAGTTTGGCTGGGCGGCACATCTGTTAAACGATAACGCAGGTGTCCTAAGGGGGACTCATGGAGAACAGACAAAATCTCCAGTAGAACAAAAGGGTAAAAGTCCCCTTGATTTTGATTTTCAGTGTGAATACAAACCATGAAAGTGTGGCCTATCGATCCTTTAGATCCTCGGCATTTGAGGCTAGAGGTGCCAGAAAAGTTAATGATGTGGATAGCTTTTAAGAGCAAGCTAAAAGTGTCTTGCTAGTCGACCCCATTCGTTATGGCAAAGAGTGGGTGTTCGGCGACACCGTCAAATTGCGGGGAAGTCCTTAGAGACCAAACTACCGCGGCTCGTCGAAAGACAGAGTGCAGCACCAGGCAATGACCTCGGGGATGGTAAAAACGTTTGGTATTGGATCATCCGCAGCCAAGTCCTAAGGGCGCAAGCCTATGGATGCAGTTCATCGACTAAATGGTGGTGGGTTTCGCAGCAGCAATGCTACGAGGCTTAAGATATAGTCAGTCCCGCTCGAGAGAGTGTCCTAAGATGAAAGGCGTAGCCAGCCCAGAGCTTAGGAGGGTTCTTTGGTGAATCTGGAGTAAACGTACCACAGGGATAACTGGCTTGTGGCAGCCAAGCGTTCATAGCGACGTTTGCTTTTTGATCCTTCGATGTCGGCTCTTCCTATCATACCGAAGCAGAATTCGGTAAGCGTTGGATTGTTCACCCACTAGACGATTGAGATATAACAAACTCTTCGTCCAACACAACATTGCAAAAGCGTTAAACACAAATGCCTAAACAGGCGCGCAGATTCAAAACCCTACAACAACTGTTTAGGGAGGGAGAAGCAAAGACGATGATGAGACTTGGCGAAAGTTTGGAGATTGGTTACACTCTCTATTTGCACCTGGCGGCTTATTGCAGCCAAGGTCGATAGATTGTCGGCACACATTGCTTCGACCTGAAGGAATGAAACCTTGCGGAACATCCGGAACCCATGATGCTGATAAAGGCGCTGGGATGCGTTATTCGACGCTGAAGAAGGATGCTGAGCTTTTTATAAGGCAAAGACGCGGGGGTCGGCAGTCTACACTCAGCTTTGTTGGTGCGAGTAGTAGTAGAGATCTAGTTCAGACGGGAGCAGACGTTTCATCTTCGGCTTTGGGAATCGAAGGGGTTTCGGCAGTAAATACTGATACCTCGGTGGTGAAGGAGGAGAAAAAGTGGTTACAAGCATCTACGAAAATGCGAGTTGCACACTTTGCTATTCTCTATGCGGCTTTCGGTTCGGCGAGGGATATTGGTAAATTGAAGCAGGCATTCAAGCAGCTCAAAGACTCAACTATTATGGTTCTCCATAATGTGGTTGCGGGTTGAATGATTGCATTGAGCCGACTCATCTCAGGTTTGGAACTCGGAAGGACAACGATATGGATAAGACGTATCATGAAGTTCTTCGGGCGCCGATGCTGGAGGGGGTCTCTTCGAATTATCATAATCTCATACTCGAGTTTAGGAAGAAGCAGTCCGGTCGATTCGTCCTTTAATTTGATAGTGTTTGACAGCTCTAGCAGTTTGTGCTGGTCTGGAGTGATATACCTTATTGGTGGCAAAAGGAAGGCAATTCACAAAATTGTTGGCGAGGGAAACTTCCTAGTAGACATGGTACGATAATAATGCTGCAGGTACCATGCTGCGACACAACCTGGTTCGGGGAAAGCTAAGGGCCTGTGAAGGTCTATGCCAATCTCGAGTGCAGTCTGTAGAGGGCGACTTCTACGAGACGCATGTAACGCGCGGAAAGGTGTGGGTCGAGTCTCTGACTTGGCTTAAGGGACGTGCTAATCCCATCCGAAAGGATGCTCGAAAGTAACCACCTGCAGTGGCAGATTCGAGAGCCGTACGGGAAGCTATGAGTAGGAAATGACCATAGCGAGGCTGGTAGGAAATGAATAGGAACGTGAGCTGGGTTAGACCGTCGTGAGACAGGTTAGTTTTACCCTACTGATTGAGGGTTATCGTAACAGTAATTCAACTTAGTACGAGAGGAACTGTTGATTCGTGTAATTGGTCTTGGCCGTTGTCCAACAGGGCAGTGCGGCGAAGCTACCACACGCTAGATAATGGCTGAACGCCTCTAAGCCAGAATCTGTGCTGGAAGCGATGATGTTGGTCCCGCTTATATGAAATGAGTAAAAATAAGGCATCTCTGATGCTTGTGTACCATAGCTGGCGAGGAACGGGCAGTGGACGGAAAGGTCTGCTGTCTACCTCGTGTATTGCAATCACAATATGAGCGGGGAAAAATCTCTTGCAGACGACTTGAATGGGAAGGGGGTGCTGTAAGCAGTAGAGTGGCCTTGTTGCTACGATCTGCTGAGGCTCAGCCCTATCTTCCACGATTTGTTTGGTTCTTACCAAACTTTCTCCTTTTTTTTATTGGCTGTGAGTGTTAGATCTACAGTATGATGAAAGGAAATGACACTTTTTCACATACGCACACACTATAAGACTGAGACTGCGCTGCACAAGCAGGCGGGCGGGCGGACTTTTTCGAATTGAGCGAGCGGTCCAAAAGTCGGTCAAGTCGAGCGAGCGAGCGAGCGAGCCAGCCAGCCAGGACTTTTCGAGGCAGCGAGCGAGCGAGTGAGTGAGTGCGCAAAGAAGAAAAAGTCTCCAAAGTGCTCCACCCAGCCCAGCCAAAAGTCGAAAAGTCGCTCGCTCGAAAAGTCAAAAGTCGCGTGCCCAGCCAAAAGTGGCCCAAAAGTCGAAAAGTCGCTCGCCCAGCCAAAAAGTCGAAAAGTCGAAAAGTCGAAACAGTCGCCCAGCCAAAAGTCGCCTGCCTAGCGAAAAGTCCAAAAGTCGCGTGCCAGCCAAAAGTCGCTCGCGCCTGCCAAAAATTTCGAAATGTCGCTCCACCCAGCCAAAAGGCAAAAAGTCGCTCGCGCCTGCCAAACGTCGAAAAGTCAAAAGTCGCTCGCGCCTTCTCTCCGTGTTGCTCGTCTCTCT
>JAEAMS010000029.1:40000-42500 GCA_016432845.1 Psidium guajava | reverse complement strand
GAGGGATATTGGTAAATTGAAGCAGGCATTCAAGCAGCTCAAAGACTCAACTATTATGGTTCTCCATAATTGTGGTTGCGGGTTGAATGATTGCATTGAGCCGACTCATCTCAGGTTTGGAACTCGGAAGGACAACGATATGGATAAGACGTATCATGAAGTTCTTCGGGCGCCGATGCTGGAGGGGGTCTCTTCGAATTATCATAATCTCATACTCGAGTTTAGGAAGAAGCAGTCCGGTCGATTCGTCCTTTAATTTGATAGTGTTTGACAGCTCTAGCAGTTTGTGCTGGTCTGGAGTGATATACCTTATTGGTGGCAAAAGGAAGGCAATTCACAAAATTGTTGGCGAGGGAAACTTCCTAGTAGACATGGTACGATAATAATGCTGCAGGTACCATGCTGCGACACAACCTGGTTCGGGGAAAGCTAAGGGCCTGTGAAGGTCTATGCCAATCTCGAGTGCAGTCTGTAGAGGGCGACTTCTACGAGACGCATGTAACGCGCGGAAAGGTGTGGGTCGAGTCTCTGACTTGGCTTAAGGGACGTGCTAATCCCATCCGAAAGGATGCTCGAAAGTAACCACCTGCAGTGGCCAGATTCGAGAGCCGTACGGGAAGCTATGAGTAGGAAATGACCATAGCGAGGCTGGTAGGAAATGAATAGGGAACGTGAGCTGGGTTTAGACCGTCGTGAGACAGGTTAGTTTTACCCTACTGATTGAGGGTTATCGTAACAGTAATTCAACTTAGTACGAGAGGAACTGTTGATTCGTGTAATTGGTCTTGGCCGTTGTCCAACAGGGCAGTGCGGCGAAGCTACCACACGCTAGATAATGGCTGAACGCCTCTAAGCCAGAATCTGTGCTGGAAGCGATGATGTTGGTCCCGCTTATATGAAATGAGTAAAAATAAGGCATCTCTGATGCTTGTGTACCATAGCTGGCGAGGAACGGGCAGTGGACGGAAAGGTCTGCTGTCTACCTCGTGTATTGCAATCACAATATGAGCGGGGAAAAATCTCTTGCAGACGACTTGAATGGGAAGGGGGTGCTGTAAGCAGTAGAGTGGCCTTGTTGCTACGATCTGCTGAGGCTCAGCCCTATCTTCCACGATTTGTTTGGTTCTTACCAAACTTTCTCCTTTTTTTTATTGGCTGTGAGTGTTAGATCTACAGTATGATGAAAGGAAATGACACTTTTTCACATACGCACACACTATAAGACTGAGACTGCGCTGCACAAGCAGGCGGGCGGGCGGACTTTTTCGAATTGAGCGAGCGGTCCAAAAGTCGGTCAAGTCGAGCGAGCGAGCGAGCGAGCCAGCCAGCCAGGACTTTTCGAGGCAGCGAGCGAGCGAGTGAGTGAGTGCGCAAAGAAGAAAAAGTCTCCAAAGTGCTCCACCCAGCCCAGCCAAAAGTCGAAAAGTCGCTCGCTCGAAAAGTCAAAAGTCGCGTGCCCAGCCAAAAGTGGCCCAAAAGTCGAAAAGTCGCTCGCCCAGCCAAAAAGTCGAAAAGTCGAAAAGTCGAAACAGTCGCCCAGCCAAAAGTCGCCTGCCTAGCGAAAAGTCCAAAAAGTCGCGTGCCAGCCAAAAGTCGCTCGCGCCTGCCAAAATTTCGAAATGTCGCTCCACCCAGCCAAAAGGCAAAAAGTCGCTCGCGCCTGCCAAACGTCGAAAAGTCAAAAAGTCGCTCGCGCCTTCTCTCCGGTTGCTCGTCTCTCTGCCAATCTCACAGTCAAGTCAGACAGACGAGCCAGCTCAACAATGTGTGTTCAGAAGTGTTAGAGCGTGTGTGTGTGTGTGTGTGTGTGTGTGTGTGTGTGTGTGTGTGGGCCAATCATTGATCAAGAGCCGGACGGGCGAGGTGGCAACGGCAGCCCTTTTCGAGGCCTCCATTTCGAGCTCGACTTTTTTTTCCAACCCGACACTGAGCCAGCCAGTTTCGAAATGCCAGCCAGCCAAACTCGAATGCTAGCAGAAAAAAAAGTCGTTCGCCCCAGCCAGCAGCCCTCGCTGGGGCGAGCGAAAATAATTTACGCGTGCGGCGGCGAGGAGTGTTAGGCCGCGCTTAGCGAGCCCTTTTGGAAAAGGAGGAAAAGTCGCGTCAATTTTCGAAAGCTGGAAATTTGTTAGATTCATGCGTGAGCACCCCACTTTTTGGCAGGCGTGGTCAGTTTGACCCCCTTTTTAGCCCGGTTTTGCAAACTCCTATACCCTGGGATATATGAAAGGGGGCGAACAAAGAACAAGTTTCGAGACGGACGAAAGTGTGCAAACACAATCGAAGGTTTCGGCACAAGCTTGCGATTTGCACTCGTCTCTTTAAGCCCTGCGGTGTGTTGAACAGTCTGGCAGGGGGTGCGAATCGAGTCCAACTCTTCGCATCCCTTCAACAGTACGAGAGTCCTACCGTAGCGTGGCGCCTCACATTGGAGCGAGCAATCGCTTTGGTGTGGGAAGTCTTGGTGCTATCTTCGAGTGCTCCGCAGTACCATTCAACT
>JAEAMS010000029.1:30000-32500 GCA_016432845.1 Psidium guajava | reverse complement strand
GCTGCGACACAACCTGGTTCGGGGAAAGCTAAGGGCCTGTGAAGGTCTATGCCAATCTCGAGTGCAGTCTGTAGAGGGCGACTTCTACGAGACGCATGTAACGCGCGGAAAGGTGTGGGTCGAGTCTCTGACTTGGCTTAAGGGACGTGCTAATCCCATCCGAAAGGATGCTCGAAAGTAACCACCTGCAGTGGCCAGATTCGAGAGCCGTACGGGAAGCTATGAGTAGGAAATGACCATAGCGAGGCTGGTAGGAAATGAATAGGGAACGTGAGCTGGGTTTAGACCGTCGTGAGACAGGTTAGTTTTACCCTACTGATTGAGGGTTATCGTAACAGTAATTCAACTTAGTACGAGAGGAACTGTTGATTCGTGTAATTGGTCTTGGCCGTTGTCCAACAGGGCAGTGCGGCGAAGCTACCACACGCTAGATAATGGCTGAACGCCTCTAAGCCAGAATCTGTGCTGGAAGCGATGATGTTGGTCCCGCTTATATGAAATGAGTAAAAATAAGGCATCTCTGATGCTTGTGTACCATAGCTGGCGAGGAACGGGCAGTGGACGGAAAGGTCTGCTGTCTACCTCGTGTATTGCAATCACAATATGAGCGGGGAAAAATCTCTTGCAGACGACTTGAATGGGAAGGGGGTGCTGTAAGCAGTAGAGTGGCCTTGTTGCTACGATCTGCTGAGGCTCAGCCCTATCTTCCACGATTTGTTTGGTTCTTACCAAACTTTCTCCTTTTTTTTATTGGCTGTGAGTGTTAGATCTACAGTATGATGAAAGGAAATGACACTTTTTCACATACGCACACACTATAAGACTGAGACTGCGCTGCACAAGCAGGCGGGCGGGCGGACTTTTTCGAATTGAGCGAGCGGTCCAAAAGTCGGTCAAGTCGAGCGAGCGAGCGAGCGAGCCAGCCAGCCAGGACTTTTCGAGGCAGCGAGCGAGCGAGTGAGTGAGTGCGCAAAGAAGAAAAAGTCTCCAAAGTGCTCCACCCAGCCCAGCCAAAAGTCGAAAAGTCGCTCGCTCGAAAAGTCAAAAGTCGCGTGCCCAGCCAAAAGTGGCCCAAAAGTCGAAAAGTCGCTCGCCCAGCCAAAAAGTCGAAAAGTCGAAAAGTCGAAACAGTCGCCCAGCCAAAAGTCGCCTGCCTAGCGAAAAGTCCAAAAAGTCGCGTGCCAGCCAAAAGTCGCTCGCGCCTGCCAAAATTTCGAAATGTCGCTCCACCCAGCCAAAAGGCAAAAAGTCGCTCGCGCCTGCCAAACGTCGAAAAGTCAAAAAGTCGCTCGCGCCTTCTCTCCGGTTGCTCGTCTCTCTGCCAATCTCACAGTCAAGTCAGACAGACGAGCCAGCTCAACAATGTGTGTTCAGAAGTGTTAGAGCGTGTGTGTGTGTGTGTGTGTGTGTGTGTGTGTGTGTGTGTGTGTGTGTGGGCCAATCATTGATCAAGAGCCGGACGGGCGAGGTGGCAACGGCAGCCCTTTTCGAGGCCTCCATTTCGAGCTCGACTTTTTTTTCCAACCCGACACTGAGCCAGCCAGTTTCGAAATGCCAGCCAGCCAAACTCGAATGCTAGCAGAAAAAAAAGTCGTTCGCCCCAGCCAGCAGCCCTCGCTGGGGCGAGCGAAAATAATTTACGCGTGCGGCGGCGAGGAGTGTTAGGCCGCGCTTAGCGAGCCCTTTTGGAAAAGGAGGAAAAGTCGCGTCAATTTTCGAAAGCTGGAAATTTGTTAGATTCATGCGTGAGCACCCCACTTTTTGGCAGGCGTGGTCAGTTTGACCCCCTTTTTAGCCCGGTTTTGCAAACTCCTATACCCTGGGATATATGAAAGGGGGCGAACAAAGAACAAGTTTCGAGACGGACGAAAGTGTGCAAACACAATCGAAGGTTTCGGCACAAGCTTGCGATTTGCACTCGTCTCTTTAAGCCCTGCGGTGTGTTGAACAGTCTGGCAGGGGGTGCGAATCGAGTCCAACTCTTCGCATCCCTTCAACAGTACGAGAGTCCTACCGTAGCGTGGCGCCTCACATTGGAGCGAGCAATCGCTTTGGTGTGGGAAGTCTTGGTGCTATCTTCGAGTGCTCCGCAGTACCATTCAACTTTCGATCGAGCTCGGCTCTCGAAAGGAGGATGGTGCATACGTCGAGCTCGGGTGATCATCTTGAATTACAATACCCAAACTACCTGGAACCTCATTCTTGGTGTTGGAGAACCACTCTTTACGGAGCTGCTGTTCCCAGCCAAACGATGAGTTGATCCACGCGGCGCGGCTTTTGATCCAGTTAATTGTGATTGAGCCGCTGCGAAATTCTAAAGTCAGGAGCCCCTGTGGGCTCTTGCAATGGCGAATGAGGTGAACATCCTTGCCGATGGCTAGTCCTAACGCATTTATGCTTCCACCAAATTCACACGGAGGTGCGGACGCTTTGTGGTTTGCTTTTCATAGATATAACTGCATCGCATCTAGCCTCCACCAAGGGGTGGCCTAAGCTACGT
>JAEAMS010000029.1:0-2500 GCA_016432845.1 Psidium guajava | reverse complement strand
AGCCAAAAGGCAAAAAGTCGCTCGCGCCTGCCAAACGTCGAAAAGTCAAAAAGTCGCTCGCGCCTTCTCCCGGTTGCTCGTCTCTCTGCCAATCTCACAGTCAAGTCAGACAGACGAGCCAGCTCAACAATGTGTGTTCAGAAGTGTTAGAGCGTGTGTGTGTGTGTGTGTGTGTGTGTGTGTGTTGTGTGTGGTGTGGGCCAATCATTGATCAAGAGCCGGACGGCGAGTGGCAACGGCAGCCCTTTTCGAGGCCTCCATTTCGAGCTCGACTTTTTTTTCCAACCCGACACTGAGCCAGCCAGTTTCGAAATGCCAGCCAGCCAAACTCGAATGCTAGCAGAAAAAAAAGTCGTTCGCCCCAGCCAGCAGCCCTCGCTGGGGCGAGCGAAAATAATTACGCGTGCGGCGGCGAGGAGTGTTAGGCCGCGCTTAGCGAGCCCTTTTGGAAAAGGAGGAAAAGTCGCGTCAATTTTCGAAAGCTGGAAATTTGTTAGATTCATGCGTGAGCACCCCACTTTTTGGCAGGCGTGGTCAGTTTGACCCCCTTTTTAGCCCGGTTTTGCAAACTCCTATACCTGGGATATATGAAAGGGGCGAACAAAGAACAAGTTTCGAGACGGACGAAAGTGTGCAAACACAATCGAAGGTTTCGGCACAAGCTTGCGATTTCCTCGCTCTTTAAGCCCTGCGGTGTGAACAGTCTGGCAGGGGGTGCGAATCGAGTCCAACTCTTCGCATCCCTTCAACAGTACGAGAGTCCTACGTTAGCGTGGCGCCTCACATTGGAGCGAGCAATCGCTTGGTGTGGGAAGTCTTGGTGCTATCTCGAGTGCTCCCAGTAGTACCATTCAACTTTCGATCGAGCTCGGCTCTCGAAAGGAGGATGGTGCATACGTCGAGCTCGGGTGATCATCTTGAATTACAATACCCAAACTACCTGGAACTCATTCTTGGTGTTGGAGAACCATCTTTACGGAGCTGCTGTTCCCAGCCAAACGATGAGTTGATCCACGCGGCGCGGCTTTTGATCCAGTTTAATTGTGATTGAGCCGCGGCGAAATTCTAAAGTCAGGAGCCCCTGTGGGCTCTTGCAATGGCGAATGAGGTGAAATCCTTGCCGATGGCTAGTCCTAACGCATTTATGTCCACCAAATTCACACGAGGTGCGGACGCTTTGTGGTTTGCTTTTCATAGATATAACTGCATCGCATCTAGCCTCCACCAAGGGGTGGCCTAAGCTACGTTTTGCGAATTCCTTTGACTGGTTTATTTCAGTTCGAAGACTCACGAACACGTATGCTTGGTTCTTCACTCCAGAGCAAAGTGGAATCGGAGAGATAGGAGGATACCGTTCGGATCCTTCAGCTTGGACACACATCTTCGGATGAGAGATCGAGCTGAGGGTGAAGCGGATCCAGCTTTCTCTGCGTTTTTACTAACGCAGTGACTGCTAAACGCTTTCGTTGAAAAAACACGGTCGATGAAGCAATCGCTTTTCGGAGCGGTTGCAACGTCGATTCGGCTGCCTTTTACCAACTCGTTTGGCGAAAGCAGTCGGAAAGACTTAGTTACCTGGTTGATTCTGCAGTAGTCATATGCTTTCTCAAGATTAAGCCAGCATGTCTAAGTATACGCAAATTATACTGTGAAACTGCGAATGGCTCATTAAATCAGTTATAGTTTATTTGATGTTTCTTGCTACATGGATAACTGTGGTAATTCTAGAGCTAATACATGCGTAAAAAGCCCCGACTTCTGGAAGGGGTGTATTTATTAGATAAAAACCATCCTCCTCGGAGTTTGGTGATTCATAATAACTTCTCGAATCGCACGGCCTTGTGCTGGCGATGCTTCATTCAAATATCTGCCCTATCAACTGTCATGGTAGGATAGAGGCCTACCATGGTTGCAACGGGTAACGGGGAATAAGGGTTCGATTCCGGAGAGGGAGCCTGAGAACGGCTACCACATCCAAGGAAGGCAGCAGGCGCGCAAATTACCAATCCCGACACGGGGAGGTAGTGACAAAAATAACAATGCAGGGCCCTTTTGGGTCTTGTAATTGGAATGAGTACAATTTAAATCCCTTAAACGAGGAACGATTGGAGGCAAGTCTGGGGCCAGCACAGCCGCGTAATTCCAGCTCCAATAGCGTATATTAAGTTGTTGCAGTTAAAAAGCTCGTAGTTGAAGTTTGGTCTCGGACGCTGGGTCTGCTTAATTGCATGTACTTGACGGTCCGAGACTTCCTTCTTGGTGAACGGCCGCCTTGGGTGGTCCGGAACCAGGACTATTACTTTGAAAAAATTAGAGTGTTCAAAGCAGGCCATAGGCCCGAATATATTAGCATGGAATAACAGGAATAGGACGTGCGGTTCTATTTGTTGGTTTCTAGAACTGCCGTAATGATTAAAAGGGACAGCCGGGGGCATTAGTATTTGCACGCTAGAGGTGAAATTCTTGGATTGTGCAAAGACTTCCTACTGCGAAAGCATTT
>JAEAMS010000025.1:0-33996 GCA_016432845.1 Psidium guajava | reverse complement strand
GAAGAATTTAAAAACTTCTCAAATTTTTAACGATCCGGTAATGGCGAAACGGGGCTTGAAAACCCAAACGGAAAGAGATATCGAGCATTTCTCAAGAAGAGGAAGGGTTTCGATTTCAAATATGTATGCGACGGGTTACATGACGGGTGCGATCATACCAGCACTAATGCACCGGATCCCATCAGAACTCCGAAGTTAAGCGTGCTTGGGCGAGAGTAGTACTGGGATGGGTGACCTCCTGGGAAGTCCTCGTGTTGCACCCCTTATTTTCGTTTTTTATTTCGTAAATTTTTTTTACGACTCAGCGGATGCACCGGCAGAGCACAACGAGGCCCACGGCGTCCGGCACGGGACGAGCTTTCTGGAAAGTACTCACGGGCCCCGTGGGTCCACCAGGATAAAAGCCATGCGCGAATTTCGATTTATGAAAATTTTCACTTTTGAATTTTAAGCATTTTCGCAGGAAGCTTAAGCATTCGTCAAGAATTTTGGTCAGAGGGCCGTTTCCGAGTGCTCTACCAAATTTGAGGAAGAATTTCAAAAACTTCTCAAATTTTTAACGATCCGGTAATGGCGAAACGGGGCTTGAAAACCCAAACGGAAAGATATCGAGCATTTCTCAAGAAGAGGAATGGCTTCGATTTCAAATATGTATGCGACGGGTTACATGACGGGTGCGATCATACCAGCACTAATGCACCGGATCCCATCAGAACTCCGAAGTTAAGCGTGCTTGGGCGAGAGTAGTACTGGGATGGGTGACCTCACTGGGAATTCCTCGTGTTGCACCCCTTATTTTTCGTTTTTTATTTCGTAAATTTTTTTTACGACCTCAGCGGATGCACCGGCAGAGCACAACGAGGCCCCACGGCGTCCGGCACGGGACGAGCTTTCTGGAAAGTACTCACGGGCCCGTGGGTGCCACCCGGATAAAAAGCCACGCGCGAATTTCGATTTATGAGAATTTTCACTTTTGAATTTTAAGCATTTTCGCAGGAAGCTTAAGCATTCGTCAAGAATTTTGGGTCAGAGGGCCGTTTCCGAGTGCTCTACCAAATTTGCGGAAGAATTTCAAAAACTTCTCAAATTTTTACGATCCGGTAATGGCGAAACGGGGCTTGAAAACCCAAACGGAAAGAGATGTCGACCATTTCTCAGAAGAGGAATGGCTTCGATTTCAAATATGTATGCGACGGGTTACATGACGGACGGTGCGATCATACCAGCACTAATGCACCGGATCCCATCAGAACTCCGAAGTTAAGCGTGCTTGGGCGAGAGTAGTACTGGGATGGGTGACCTCCTGGGAAGTCCTCGTGTTGCACCCCTTATTTTCGTTTTTTATTTCGTAAATTTTTTTTACGACTCAGCGGATGCACCGCAGAGCACAACGAGGCCCACGCGTCCGGCACGGGACGAGCTTTCTGGAAAGTACTCACGGGCCCCGTGGGTCCACCCGGATAAAAAGCCACGCGCGAATTTCGATTTATGAGAATTTTCACTTTTGAATTTTAAGCATTTTCGCAGGAAGCTTAAGCATTCGTCAAGAATTTTGGTCAGAGGGCCGTTTCCGAGTGCTCTAACCAAATTTGCGGAAGAATTTCAAAAACTTCTCAAATTTTTAACGATCCGGTAATGGCGAAACGGGGCTTGAAAACCCAAAAACGGAAAGAGGATGTCGAGCATTTCTCAAGAAGAGGAATGGCTTCGATTTCAAATATGTATGCGACGGGTTACATGACGGGTGCGATCATACCAGCACTAATGCCACCGGATCCCATCAGAACTCCGAAGTTAAGCGTGCTTGGGCGAGAGTAGTACTGGGTTGGGTGACCTCCTGGGAAGTCCTCGTGGTTGCAACCCCTTATTTTCGTTTTTATTTCGTAAATTTTTTTTTACGACTCAGCGGATGCACCGGCAGAGCACAACGAGGCCCACGGCGTCCGGCACGGGACGAGCTTTCTGGAAAAGTACTCACGGGCCCCGTGGGTCCACCCGGATAAAAAGCCACGCGCGAATTTCGATTTATGAGAATTTTCACTTTTGAATTTAAGCATTTTCGCAGGAAGGTTAAGCATTCGTCAAGAATTTTGGTCAGAGGGCCGTTTCCGAGTGCTCTACCAAATTTGCGGAAGAATTTCAAAAACTTCTCAAATTTTTAACGATCCGGTAATGGCGAACGGGGCTTGAAAACCCAAACGGAAAGAGATGTCGAGCATTTCTCAAGAAGAGGAATGGCTTCGATTTCAAATATGTATGCGACGGGTTACATGACGGGTGCGATCATACCAGCACTAATGCACCGGATCCCATCAGAACTCCGAAGTTAAGCGTGCTTGGGCGAGAGTAGTACTGGGATGGGTGACCTCCTGGGAAGTCCTCGTGTTGCACCCCTTATTTTCGTTTTTTATTTCGTAAATTTTTTTACGACTCAGCGGATGCACCGGCAGAGCACAACGAGGCCCACGGCGTCCGGCACGGGACGAGCTTTCTGGAAAGTACTCACGGGCCCCGTGGGTCCACCCGGATAAAAAAGCCACGCGCGAATTTCGATTTATGAGAATTTTCACTTTTGAATTTTAAGCATTTTCGCAGGAAGCTTAAGCATTCGTCAAGAATTTTGGTCAGAGGGCCGTTTCCGAGTGCTCTAACCAAATTTGCGGAAGAATTTCAAAAACTTCTCAAATTTTTAACGATCCGGTAATGGCGAAACGGGGCTTGAAAACCCAAACGGAAAGAGATGTCGAGCATTTCTCAAGAAGAGGAATGGCTTCGATTTCAAATATGTATGCGACGGGTTACATGACGGGTGCGATCATACCAGCACTAATGCACCGGATCCCATCAGAACTCCGAAGTTAAGCGTGCTTGGGCGAGAGTAGTACTGGGATGGGTGACCTCCTGGGAAGTCCTCGTGTTGCACCCCTTATTTTCGTTTTTTATTTCGTAAATTTTTTTTACGACTCAGCGGATGCACCGGCAGAGCACAACGAGGCCCACGGCGTCCGGCACGGGACGAGCTTTCTGGAAAGTACTCACGGGCCCCGTGGGTCCACCCGGATAAAAAGCCACGCGCGAATTTCGATTTATGAGAATTTTCACTTTTGAATTTTAAGCATTTTCGCAGGAAGCTTAAGCATTCGTCAAGAATTTTGGTCAGAGGGCCGTTTCCGAGTGCTCTACCAAATTTGCGGAAGAATTTCAAAAACTTCTCAAATTTTTAACGATCCGGTAATGGCGAAACGGGGCTTGAAAACCCAAACGGAAAGAGATGTCGAGCATTTCTCAAGAAGAGGAATGGCTTCGATTTCAAATATGTATGCGACGGGTTACATGACGGGTGCGATCATACCAGCACTAATGCACCGGATCCCATCAGAACTCCGAAGTTAAGCGTGCTTGGGCGAGAGTAGTACTGGGATGGGTGACCTCCTGGGAAGTCCTCGTGTTGCACCCCTTATTTTCGTTTTTTATTTCGTAAATTTTTTTTACGACTCAGCGGATGCACCGGCAGAGCACAACGAGGCCCACGGCGTCCGGCACGGGACGAGCTTTCTGGAAAGTACTCACGGGCCCCGTGGGTCCACCCGGATAAAAAGCCACGCGCGAATTTCGATTTATGAGAATTTTCACTTTTGAATTTTAAGCATTTTCGCAGGAAGCTTAAGCATTCGTCAAGAATTTTGGTCAGAGGGCCGTTTCCGAGTGCTCTACCAAATTTGCGGAAGAATTTCAAAAACTTCTCAAATTTTTAACGATCCGGTAATGGCGAAACGGGGCTTGAAAACCCAAACGGAAAGAGATGTCGACCATTTCTCAAGAAGAGGAATGGCTTCGATTTCAAATATGTATGCGACGGGTTACATGACGGGTGCGATCATACCAGCACTAATGCACCGGATCCCATCAGAACTCCGAAGTTAAGCGTGCTTGGGCGAGAGTAGTACTGGGATGGGTGACCTCCTGGGAAGTCCTCGTGTTGCACCCCTTATTTTCGTTTTTTATTTCGTAAATTTTTTTTACGACTCAGCGGATGCACCGGCAGAGCACAACGAGGCCCACGGCGTCCGGCACGGGACGAGCTTTCTGGAAAGTACTCACGGGCCCCGTGGGTCCACCCGGATAAAAAGCCACGCGCGAATTTCGATTTATGAGAATTTTCACTTTTGAATTTTAAGCATTTTCGCAGGAAGCTTAAGCATTCGTCAAGAATTTTGGTCAGAGGGCCGTTTCCGAGTGCTCTACCAAATTTGCGGAAGAATTTCAAAAACTTCTCAAATTTTTAACGATCCGGTAATGGCGAAACGGGGCTTGAAAACCCAAACGGAAAGAGATGTCGACCATTTCTCAAGAAGAGGAATGGCTTCGATTTCAAATATGTATGCGACGGGTTACATGACGGGTGCGATCATACCAGCACTAATGCACCGGATCCCATCAGAACTCCGAAGTTAAGCGTGCTTGGGCGAGAGTAGTACTGGGATGGGTGACCTCCTGGGAAGTCCTCGTGTTGCACCCCTTATTTTCGTTTTTTATTTCGTAAATTTTTTTACGACTCAGCGGATGCACCGGCAGAGCACAACGAGGCCCACGGCGTCCGGCACGGGACGAGCTTTCTGGAAAGTACTCACGGGCCCCGTGGGTCCACCCGGATAAAAAGCCACGCGCGAATTTCGATTTATGAGAATTTTCACTTTTGAATTTTAAGCATTTTCGCAGGAAGCTTAAGCATTCGTCAAGAATTTTGGTCAGAGGGCCGTTTCCGAGTGCTCTACCAAATTTGCGGAAGAATTTCAAAAACTTCTCAAATTTTTAACGATCCGGTAATGGCGAAACGGGGCTTGAAAACCCAAACGGAAAGAGATGTCGAGCATTTCTCAAGAAGAGGAATGGCTTCGATTTCAAATATGTATGCGACGGGTTACATGACGGGTGCGATCATACCAGCACTAATGCACCGGATCCCATCAGAACTCCGAAGTTAAGCGTGCTTGGGCGAGAGTAGTACTGGGATGGGTGACCTCCTGGGAAGTCCTCGTGTTGCACCCCTTATTTTCGTTTTTTATTTCGTAAATTTTTTTTACGACTCAGCGGATGCACCGGCAGAGCACAACGAGGCCCACGGCGTCCGGCACGGGACGAGCTTTCTGGAAAGTACTCACGGGCCCCGTGGGTCCACCCGGATAAAAAGCCACGCGCGAATTTCGATTTATGAGAATTTTCACTTTTGAATTTTAAGCATTTTCGCAGGAAGCTTAAGCATTCGTCAAGAATTTTGGTCAGAGGGCCGTTTCCGAGTGCTCTACCAAATTTGCGGAAGAATTTCAAAAACTTCTCAAATTTTTAACGATCCGGTAATGGCGAAACGGGGCTTGAAAACCCAAACGGAAAGAGATGTCGACCATTTCTCAAGAAGAGGAATGGCTTCGATTTCAAATATGTATGCGACGGGTTACATGACGGGTGCGATCATACCAGCACTAATGCACCGGATCCCATCAGAACTCCGAAGTTAAGCGTGCTTGGGCGAGAGTAGTACTGGGATGGGTGACCTCCTGGGAAGTCCTCGTGTTGCACCCCTTATTTTCGTTTTTTATTTCGTAAATTTTTTTTACGACTCAGCGGATGCACCGGCAGAGCACAACGAGGCCCACGGCGTCCGGCACGGGACGAGCTTTCTGGAAAGTACTCACGGGCCCCGTGGGTCCACCCGGATAAAAAGCCACGCGCGAATTTCGATTTATGAGAATTTTCACTTTTGAATTTTAAGCATTTTCGCAGGAAGCTTAAGCATTCGTCAAGAATTTTGGTCAGAGGGCCGTTTCCGAGTGCTCTACCAAATTTGCGGAAGAATTTCAAAAACTTCTCAAATTTTTAACGATCCGGTAATGGCGAAACGGGGCTTGAAAACCCAAACGGAAAGAGATGTCGAGCCATTTCTCAAGAAGAGGAATGGCTTCGATTTCAAATATGTATGCGACGGGTTACATGACGGGTGCGATCATACCAGCACTAATGCACCGGATCCCATCAGAACTCCGAAGTTAAGCGTGCTTGGGCGAGAGTAGTACTGGGATGGGTGACCTCCTGGGAAGTCCTCGTGTTGCACCCCTTATTTTCGTTTTTTATTTCGTAAATTTTTTTTACGACTCAGCGGATGCACCGGCAGAGCACAACGAGGCCCACGGCGTCCGGCACGGGACGAGCTTTCTGGAAAGTACTCACGGGCCCCGTGGGTCCACCCGGATAAAAAGCCACGCGCGAATTTCGATTTATGAGAATTTTCACTTTTGAATTTTAAGCATTTTCGCAGGAAGCTTAAGCATTCGTCAAGAATTTTGGTCAGAGGGCCGTTTCCGAGTGCTCTACCAAATTTGCGGAAGAATTTCAAAAACTTCTCAAATTTTTAACGATCCGGTAATGGCGAAACGGGGCTTGAAAACCCAAACGGAAAGAGATGTCGACCATTTCTCAAGAAGAGGAATGGCTTCGATTTCAAATATGTATGCGACGGGTTACATGACGGGTGCGATCATACCAGCACTAATGCACCGGATCCCATCAGAACTCCGAAGTTAAGCGTGCTTGGGCGAGAGTAGTACTGGGATGGGTGACCTCCTGGGAAGTCCTCGTGTTGCACCCCTTATTTTCGTTTTTTATTTCGTAAATTTTTTTTACGACTCAGCGGATGCACCGGCAGAGCACAACGAGGCCCACGGCGTCCGGCACGGGACGAGCTTTCTGGAAAGTACTCACGGGCCCCGTGGGTCCACCCGGATAAAAAGCCACGCGCGAATTTCGATTTATGAGAATTTTCACTTTTGAATTTTAAGCATTTTCGCAGGAAGCTTAAGCATTCGTCAAGAATTTTGGTCAGAGGGCCGTTTCCGAGTGCTCTACCAAATTTGCGGAAGAATTTCAAAAACTTCTCAAATTTTTAACGATCCGGTAATGGCGAAACGGGGCTTGAAAACCCAAACGGAAAGAGATGTCGAGCATTTCTCAAGAAGAGGAATGGCTTCGATTTCAAATATGTATGCGACGGGTTACATGACGGGTGCGATCATACCAGCACTAATGCACCGGATCCCATCAGAACTCCGAAGTTAAGCGTGCTTGGGCGAGAGTAGTACTGGGATGGGTGACCTCCTGGGAAGTCCTCGTGTTGCACCCCTTATTTTCGTTTTTTATTTCGTAAATTTTTTTTACGACTCAGCGGATGCACCGGCAGAGCACAACGAGGCCCACGGCGTCCGGCACGGGACGAGCTTTCTGGAAAGTACTCACGGGCCCCGTGGGTCCACCCGGATAAAAAGCCACGCGCGAATTTCGATTTATGAGAATTTTCACTTTTGAATTTTAAGCATTTTCGCAGGAAGCTTAAGCATTCGTCAAGAATTTTGGTCAGAGGGCCGTTTCCGAGTGCTCTACCAAATTTGCGGAAGAATTTCAAAAACTTCTCAAATTTTTAACGATCCGGTAATGGCGAAACGGGGCTTGAAAACCCAAACGGAAAGAGATGTCGACCATTTCTCAAGAAGAGGAATGGCTTCGATTTCAAATATGTATGCGACGGGTTACATGACGGGTGCGATCATACCAGCACTAATGCACCGGATCCCATCAGAACTCCGAAGTTAAGCGTGCTTGGGCGAGAGTAGTACTGGGATGGGTGACCTCCTGGGAAGTCCTCGTGTTGCACCCCTTATTTTCGTTTTTTATTTCGTAAATTTTTTTTACGACTCAGCGGATGCACCGGCAGAGCACAACGAGGCCCACGGCGTCCGGCACGGGACGAGCTTTCTGGAAAGTACTCACGGGCCCCGTGGGTCCACCCGGATAAAAAGCCACGCGCGAATTTCGATTTATGAGAATTTTCACTTTTGAATTTTAAGCATTTTCGCAGGAAGCTTAAGCATTCGTCAAGAATTTTGGTCAGAGGGCCGTTTCCGAGTGCTCTACCAAATTTGCGGAAGAATTTCAAAAACTTCTCAAATTTTTAACGATCCGGTAATGGCGAAACGGGGCTTGAAAACCCAAACGGAAAGAGATGTCGAGCATTTCTCAAGAAGAGGAATGGCTTCGATTTCAAATATGTATGCGACGGGTTACATGACGGGTGCGATCATACCAGCACTAATGCACCGGATCCCATCAGAACTCCGAAGTTAAGCGTGCTTGGGCGAGAGTAGTACTGGGATGGGTGACCTCCTGGGAAGTCCTCGTGTTGCACCCCTTATTTTCGTTTTTTATTTCGTAAATTTTTTTTACGACTCAGCGGATGCACCGGCAGAGCACAACGAGGCCCACGGCGTCCGGCACGGGACGAGCTTTCTGGAAAGTACTCACGGGCCCCGTGGGTCCACCCGGATAAAAAGCCACGCGCGAATTTCGATTTATGAGAATTTTCACTTTTGAATTTTAAGCATTTTCGCAGGAAGCTTAAGCATTCGTCAAGAATTTTGGTCAGAGGGCCGTTTCCGAGTGCTCTACCAAATTTGCGGAAGAATTTCAAAAACTTCTCAAATTTTTAACGATCCGGTAATGGCGAAACGGGGCTTGAAAACCCAAACGGAAAGAGATGTCGAGCATTTCTCAAGAAGAGGAATGGCTTCGATTTCAAATATGTATGCGACGGGTTACATGACGGGTGCGATCATACCAGCACTAATGCACCGGATCCCATCAGAACTCCGAAGTTAAGCGTGCTTGGGCGAGAGTAGTACTGGGATGGGTGACCTCCTGGGAAGTCCTCGTGTTGCACCCCTTATTTTCGTTTTTTATTTCGTAAATTTTTTTTACGACTCAGCGGATGCACCGGCAGAGCACAACGAGGCCCACGGCGTCCGGCACGGGACGAGCTTTCTGGAAAGTACTCACGGGCCCCGTGGGTCCACCCGGATAAAAAGCCACGCGCGAATTTCGATTTATGAGAATTTTCACTTTTGAATTTTAAGCATTTTCGCAGGAAGCTTAAGCATTCGTCAAGAATTTTGGTCAGAGGGCCGTTTCCGAGTGCTCTACCAAATTTGCGGAAGAATTTCAAAAACTTCTCAAATTTTTAACGATCCGGTAATGGCGAAACGGGGCTTGAAAACCCAAACGGAAAGAGATGTCGACCATTTCTCAAGAAGAGGAATGGCTTCGATTTCAAATATGTATGCGACGGGTTACATGACGGGTGCGATCATACCAGCACTAATGCACCGGATCCCATCAGAACTCCGAAGTTAAGCGTGCTTGGGCGAGAGTAGTACTGGGATGGGTGACCTCCTGGGAAGTCCTCGTGTTGCACCCCTTATTTTCGTTTTTTATTTCGTAAATTTTTTTTACGACTCAGCGGATGCACCGGCAGAGCACAACGAGGCCCACGGCGTCCGGCACGGGACGAGCTTTCTGGAAAGTACTCACGGGCCCCGTGGGTCCACCCGGATAAAAAGCCACGCGCGAATTTCGATTTATGAGAATTTTCACTTTTGAATTTTAAGCATTTTCGCAGGAAGCTTAAGCATTCGTCAAGAATTTTGGTCAGAGGGCCGTTTCCGAGTGCTCTACCAAATTTGCGGAAGAATTTCAAAAACTTCTCAAATTTTTAACGATCCGGTAATGGCGAAACGGGGCTTGAAAACCCAAACGGAAAGAGATGTCGACCATTTCTCAAGAAGAGGAATGGCTTCGATTTCAAATATGTATGCGACGGGTTACATGACGGGTGCGATCATACCAGCACTAATGCACCGGATCCCATCAGAACTCCGAAGTTAAGCGTGCTTGGGCGAGAGTAGTACTGGGATGGGTGACCTCCTGGGAAGTCCTCGTGTTGCACCCCTTATTTTCGTTTTTTATTTCGTAAATTTTTTTTACGACTCAGCGGATGCACCGGCAGAGCACAACGAGGCCCACGGCGTCCGGCACGGGACGAGCTTTCTGGAAAGTACTCACGGGCCCCGTGGGTCCACCCGGATAAAAAGCCACGCGCGAATTTCGATTTATGAGAATTTTCACTTTTGAATTTTAAGCATTTTCGCAGGAAGCTTAAGCATTCGTCAAGAATTTTGGTCAGAGGGCCGTTTCCGAGTGCTCTACCAAATTTGCGGAAGAATTTCAAAAACTTCTCAAATTTTTAACGATCCGGTAATGGCGAAACGGGGCTTGAAAACCCAAACGGAAAGAGATGTCGAGCATTTCTCAAGAAGAGGAATGGCTTCGATTTCAAATATGTATGCGACGGGTTACATGACGGGTGCGATCATACCAGCACTAATGCACCGGATCCCATCAGAACTCCGAAGTTAAGCGTGCTTGGGCGAGAGTAGTACTGGGATGGGTGACCTCCTGGGAAGTCCTCGTGTTGCACCCCTTATTTTCGTTTTTTATTTCGTAAATTTTTTTTACGACTCAGCGGATGCACCGGCAGAGCACAACGAGGCCCACGGCGTCCGGCACGGGACGAGCTTTCTGGAAAGTACTCACGGGCCCCGTGGGTCCACCCGGATAAAAAGCCACGCGCGAATTTCGATTTATGAGAATTTTCACTTTTGAATTTTAAGCATTTTCGCAGGAAGCTTAAGCATTCGTCAAGAATTTTGGTCAGAGGGCCGTTTCCGAGTGCTCTACCAAATTTGCGGAAGAATTTCAAAAACTTCTCAAATTTTTAACGATCCGGTAATGGCGAAACGGGGCTTGAAAACCCAAACGGAAAGAGATGTCGAGCATTTCTCAAGAAGAGGAATGGCTTCGATTTCAAATATGTATGCGACGGGTTACATGACGGGTGCGATCATACCAGCACTAATGCACCGGATCCCATCAGAACTCCGAAGTTAAGCGTGCTTGGGCGAGAGTAGTACTGGGATGGGTGACCTCCTGGGAAGTCCTCGTGTTGCACCCCTTATTTTCGTTTTTTATTTCGTAAATTTTTTTTACGACTCAGCGGATGCACCGGCAGAGCACAACGAGGCCCACGGCGTCCGGCACGGGACGAGCTTTCTGGAAAGTACTCACGGGCCCCGTGGGTCCACCCGGATAAAAAGCCACGCGCGAATTTCGATTTATGAGAATTTTCACTTTTGAATTTTAAGCATTTTCGCAGGAAGCTTAAGCATTCGTCAAGAATTTTGGTCAGAGGGCCGTTTCCGAGTGCTCTACCAAATTTGCGGAAGAATTTCAAAAACTTCTCAAATTTTTAACGATCCGGTAATGGCGAAACGGGGCTTGAAAACCCAAACGGAAGAGATGTCGACCATTTCTCAAGAAGAGGAATGGCTTCGATTTCAAATATGTATGCGACGGGTTACATGACGGGTGCGATCATACCAGCACTAATGCACCGGATCCCATCAGAACTCCGAAGTTAAGCGTGCTTGGGCGAGAGTAGTACTGGGATGGGTGACCTCCTGGGAAGTCCTCGTGTTGCACCCCTTATTTTCGTTTTTTATTTCGTAAATTTTTTTTACGACTCAGCGGATGCACCGGCAGAGCACAACGAGGCCCACGGCGTCCGGCACGGGACGAGCTTTCTGGAAAGTACTCACGGGCCCCGTGGGTCCACCCGGATAAAAAGCCACGCGCGAATTTCGATTTATGAGAATTTTCACTTTTGAATTTTAAGCATTTTCGCAGGAAGCTTAAGCATTCGTCAAGAATTTTGGTCAGAGGGCCGTTTCCGAGTGCTCTACCAAATTTGCGGAAGAATTTCAAAAACTTCTCAAATTTTTAACGATCCGGTAATGGCGAAACGGGGCTTGAAAACCCAAACGGAAGGAGATGTCGACCATTTCTCAAGAAGAGGAATGGCTTCGATTTCAAATATGTATGCGACGGGTTACATGACGGGTGCGATCATACCAGCACTAATGCACCGGATCCCATCAGAACTCCGAAGTTAAGCGTGCTTGGGCGAGAGTAGTACTGGGATGGGTGACCTCCTGGGAAGTCCTCGTGTTGCACCGCTTATTTTCGTTTTTTATTTCGTAAATTTTTTTTACGACTCAGCGGATGCACCGGCAGAGCACAACGAGGCCCACGGCGTCCGGCACGGGACGAGCTTTCTGGAAAGTACTCACGGGCCCCGTGGGTCCACCCGGATAAAAAGCCACGCGCGAATTTCGATTTATGAGAATTTTCACTTTTGAATTTTAAGCATTTTCGCAGGAAGCTTAAGCATTCGTCAAGAATTTTGGTCAGAGGGCCGTTTCCGAGTGCTCTACCAAATTTGCGGAAGAATTTCAAAAACTTCTCAAATTTTTAACGATCCGGTAATGGCGAAACGGGGCTTGAAAACCCAAACGGAAACAGATATCGAGCATTTCTCAAGAAGAGGAAGGGCTTCCATTTCAAATATGTATGCGACGGGTTACATGACGGGTGCGATCATACCAGCACTAATGCACCGGATCCCATCAGAACTCCGAAGTTAAGCGTGCTTGGGCGAGAGTAGTACTGGGATGGGTGACCTCCTGGGAAGTCCTCGTGTTGCACCCCTTATTTTCGTTTTTTATTTCGTAAATTTTTTTTACGACTCAGCGGATGCACCGGCAGAGCACAACGAGGCCCACGGCGTCCGGCACGGGACGAGCTTTCTGGAAAGTACTCACGGGCCCCGTGGGTCCACCCGGATAAAAAGCCACGCGCGAATTTCGATTTATGAGAATTTTCACTTTTGAATTTTAAGCATTTTCGCAGGAAGCTTAAGCATTCGTCAAGAATTTTGGTCAGAGGGCCGTTTCCGAGTGCTCTACCAAATTTGCGGAAGAATTTCAAAAACTTCTCAAATTTTTAACGATCCGGTAATGGCGAAACGGGGCTTGAAAACCCAAACGGAAGGAGATGTCGACCATTTCTCAAGAAGAGGAATGGCTTCGATTTCAAATATGTATGCGACGGGTTACATGACGGGTGCGATCATACCAGCACTAATGCACCGGATCCCATCAGAACTCCGAAGTTAAGCGTGCTTGGGCGAGAGTAGTACTGGGATGGGTGACCTCCTGGGAAGTCCTCGTGTTGCACCGCTTATTTTCTTTTTTTATTTCGTAAATTTTTTTTACGACTCAGCGGATGCACGGGCAGAGCACAACGAGGCCCACGGCGTCCGGCACGGGACGAGCTTTCTGGAAAGTACTCACGGGCCACGTGGGTCCACCCGGATAAAAAGACACGCGCGAGTTTCGATTTATGAGAATTTTCACTTTTGAATTTTAAGCATTTTTGCAGGAAGCTTAAGCATTCGTCAAGAATTTTAGGTCAGAGGGCCGTTTCCGAGTGCTCTACCAAATTTGAGGAAGAATTTCAAAAACTTCTCAAATTTTTAACGATCCGGTAATGGCGAAACGGGGCTTGAAAACCCAAACGGAAACAGATATCGAGCATTTCTCAAGAAGAGGAAGGGCTTCCATTTCAAATATGTATGCGACGGGTTACATGACGGGTGCGATCATACCAGCACTAATGCACCGGATCCCATCAGAACTCCGAAGTTAAGCGTGCTTGGGCGAGAGTAGTACTGGGATGGGTGACCTCCTGGGAAGTCCTCGTGTTGCACCCCTTATTTTCGTTTTTTATTTCGTAAATTTTTTTTACGACTCAGCGGATGCACCGGCAGAGCACAACGAGGCCCACGGCGTCCGGCACGGGACGAGCTTTCTGGAAAGTACTCACGGGCCCCGTGGGTCCACCCGGATAAAAAGCCACGCGCGAATTTCGATTTATGAGAATTTTCACTTTTGAATTTTAAGCATTTTCGCAGGAAGCTTAAGTATTCGTCAAGAATTTTGGTCAGAGGGCCGTTTCCGAGTGCTCTACCAAATTTGCGAAAGAATTTCAAAAACTTCTCAAATTTTTAACGATCCGGTAATGGCGAAACGGGGCTTGAAAACCCAAACGGAAACAGATATCGAGCATTTCTCAAGAAGAGGAAGGGCTTCCATTTCAAATATGTATGCGACGGGTTACATGACGGGTGCGATCATACCAGCACTAGTGCACCGGATCCCATCAGAACTCCGAAGTTAAGCGTGCTTGGGCGAGAGTAGTACTGGGATGGGTGACCTCCTGGGAAGTCCTCGTGTTGCACCCCTTATTTTCCTTTTTTATTTCGTAAATTTTTTTTACGACTCAGCGGATGCACCGGCAGAGCACAACGAGGCCCACGGCGTCCGGCACGGGACGTGCTTTCTAGAAAGTACTCACGGGCCCCGTGGGTCCACCCGGATAAAAAGCCACGCGCGAATTTCGATTTATGAGAATTTTCACTTTTGAATTTTAAGCATTTTCGCAGGAAGCTTAAGCATTCGTCTAGAATTTTGGACAGAGGGCCGTTTCCGAGTGCTCTACCAAATTTGCGGAAGAATTTCAAAAACTTCTCAAATTTTTAACGATCCGGTAATGGCGAAACGGGGCTTGAAAACCCAAACGGAAGGAGATGTCGACCATTTCTCAAGAAGAGGAATGGCTTCGATTTCAAATATGTATGCGACGGGTTACATGACGGGTGCGATCATACCAGCACTAGTGCACCGGATCCCATCAGAACTCCGAAGTTAAGCGTGCTTGGGCGAGAGTAGTGCTGGGATGGGTGACCTCCTGGGAAGTCCTCGTATTGCACCCCTTATTTTCGTTTTTTATTTCGTAAATTTTTTTTACGACTCAGCGGATGCACCGGCGGAGCACAACGAGGCCCACGGCGTCCGGCACGGGACGAGCTTTCTGGAAAGTACTCACGGGCCCCGTGGGTCCACCCGGATAAAAAGCCACGCGCGAATTTCGATTTATGAGAATTTTCACTTTTGAATTTTAAGCATTTTCGCAGGAAGCTTAAGCATTCGTCAAGAATTTTGGTCAGAGGGCCGTTTCCGAGTGCTCTACCAAATTTGCGGAAGAATTTCAAAAACTTCTCAAATTTTTAACGATCCGGTAATGGCGAAACGGGGCTTGAAAACCCAAACGGAAAGAGATGTCGAGCATTTCTCAAGAAGAGGAATGGCTTCGATTTCAAATATGTATGCGACGGGTTACATGACGGGTGCGATCATACCAGCACTAATGCACCGGATCCCATCAGAACTTCCGAAGTTAAGCGTGCTTGGGCGAGAGTAGTACTGGGATGGGTGACCGTCCTGGGAAGTCCTCGTGTTGCACCCCTTATTTTCGTTTTTTATTTCGTAAATTTTTTTTACGACTCAGCGGATGCACCGGCAGAGCACAACGAGGCCCACGGCGTCCGGCACGGGACGAGCTTTCTGGTAAGTACTCACGGGCCCCGTGGGTCCACCCGGATAAAAAGCCACGCGCGAATTTCGATTTATGAGAATTTTCACTTTTGAATTTTAAGCATTTTCGCAGGAAGCTTAAGCTATTCGTCAAGAATTTTGGTCAGAGGGCCGTTTCCGAGTGCTCTACCAAATTTGCGGAAGAATTTCAAAAACTTCTCAAATTTTTAACGATCCGGTAATGGCGAAACGGGGCTTGAAAACCCAAACGGAAAGAGATGTCGAGCATTTCTCAAGAAGAGGAATGGCTTCGATTTCAAATATGTATGCGACAGGTTACATGACGGGTGCGATCATACCAGCACTAATGCACCGGATCCCATCAGAACTCCTGAAGTTAAGCGTGCTTGGGCGAGAGTAGTATTGGGATGGGTGACCTCCTGGGAAGTCCTCGTGTTGCACCCCTTATTTTCGTTTTTTATTTCGTAAATTTTTTTTACGACTCAGCGGATGCACCGGCAGAGCACAACGAGGCCCACGGCGTCCGGCACGGGACGAGCTTTCTGGAAAGTACTCACGGGCCCCGTGGGTCCACCCGGATAAAAAGCCACGCGCGAATTTCGATTTATGAGAATTTTCACTTTTGAATTTTAAGCATTTTCGCAGGAAGCTTAAGCATTCGTCAAGAATTTTGGACAGAGGGCCGTTTCCGAGTGCTCTACCAAATTTGCGGAAGAATTTCAAAAACTTCTCAAATTTTTAACGATCCGGTAATGGCGAAACGGGGCTTGAAAACCCAAACGGAAGGAGATGTCGACCATTTCTCAAGAAGAGGAATGGCTTCGATTTCAAATATGTATGCGACGGGTTACATGACGGGTGCGATCATACCAGCACTAATCCACCGGATCCCATCAGAACTCCGAAGTTAAGCGTGCTTGGGCGAGAGTAGTACTAGGATGGGTGACCTCCTGGGAAATCCTCGTGTTGCACCCCTTATTTTCGTTTTTTATTTCGTAAATTTTTTTTACGACTCAGCGGATGCACCGGCAGAGCACAACGAGGCCCACGGCGTCCGACACGGGACGAGCTTTCTGGAAAGTACTCACGGGCCCCGTGGGTCCACCCGGATAAAAAGCCACGCGCGAATTTCGATTTATGAGAATTTTCACTTTTGAATTTTAAGCATTTTCGCAGGAAGCTTAAGCATTCGTCAAGAATTTTGGTCAGAGGGCCGTTTCCGAGTGCTCTACCAAATTTGCGGAAGAATTTCAAAAACTTCTCAAATTTTTAACGATCCGGTAATGGCGAAACGGGGCTTGAAAACCCAAACGGAAAGAGATGTCGACCATTTCTCAAGAAGAGGAATGGCTTCGATTTCAAATATGTATGCGACAGGTTACATGACGGGTGCGATCATACCAGCACTAATGCACCGGATCCCATCAGAACTCCGAAGTTAAGCGTGCTTGGGCGAGAGTAGTACTGGGATGGGTGACCTCCTGGGAAGTCCTCGTGTTGCACCCCTTATTTTCGTTTTTTATTTCGTAAATTTTTTTTACGACTCAGCGGATGCACCGGCAGAGCACAACGAGGCCCACGCGTCCGGCACGGGACGAGCTTTCTGGAAAGTACTCACGGGCCACGTGGGTCCACCCGGATAAAAAGCCACGCGCGAATTTCGATTTATGAGAATTTTCACTTTTGAATTTTAAGCATTTTCGCAGGAAGCTTAAGCATTCGTCAAGAATTTTGGTCAGAGGGCCGTTTCCGAGTGCTCTACCAAATTTGCGGAAGAATTTCAAAAACTTCTCAAATTTTTAACGATCCGGTAATGGCGAAACGGGGCTTGAAAACCCAAACGGAAAGAGATATCGAGCATTTCTCAAGAAGAAGAATGGCTTCGATTTCAAATATGTATGCGACGGGTTACATGACGGGTGCGATCATACCGGCACTAATGCACCGGATCCCATCAGAACTCCGAAGTTAAGCGTGCTTGGGCGAGAGTAGTACTGGGATGGGTGACCTCCTGGGAAGTCCCCGTGTTGCACCCCTTATTTTCGTTTTTTATTTCGTAAATTTTTTTTACGACTCAGCGGATGCACCGGCAGAGCACAACGAGGCCCACGGCGTCCGGCACGGGACGAGCTTTCTGGAAAGTACTCACGGGCCCCGTGGGTCCACCCGGATAAAAAGCCACGCGCGAATTTTGATTTATGAGAATTTTCACTTTTGAATTTTAAGTATTTTCGCAGGAAGCTTAAGCATTCGTCAAGAATTTTGGTCAGAGGGCCGTTTCCGAGTGCTCTACCAAATTTGCGGAAGAATTTCAAAAACTTCTCAAATTTTTAACGATCCGGTAATGGCGAAACGGGGCTTGAAAACCCAAACGGAAAGAGATGTCGACCATTTCTCAAGAAGAGGAATGGCTTCGATTTCAAATATGTATGCGACGGGTTACATGACGGGTGCGATCATACCAGCACTAATGCACCGGATCCCATCAGAACTCCGAAGTTAAGCGTGCTTGGGCGAGAGTAGTACTGGGATGGGTGACCTCCTGGGAAGTCCTCGTGTTGCACCCCTTATTTTCGTTTTTTATTTCGTAAATTTTTTTTTACGACTCAGCGGATGCACCGGCAGAGCACAACGAGGCCCACGGCGTCCGGCACGGGACGAGCTTTCTGGAAAGTACTCACGGGCCCCGTGGGTCCACCCGGATAAAAAGCCACGCGCGAATTTCGATTTATGAGAATTTTCACTTTTGAATTTTAAGCATTTTCGCAGGAAGCTTAAGCATTCGTCAAGAATTTTGGTCAGAGGGCCGTTTCCGAGTGCTCTACCAAATTTGCGGAAGAATTTCAAAAACTTCTCAAATTTTTAACGATCCGGTAATGGCGAAACGGGGCTTGAAAACCCAAACGGAAGGAGATGTCGACCATTTCTCAAGAAGAGGAATGGCTTCGATTTCAAATATGTATGCGACGGGCTACATGACGGGTGCGATCATACCAGCACTAATGCACCGGATCCCATCAGAACTCCGAAGTTAAGCGTGCTTGGGCGAGAGTAGTACTGGGATGGGTGACCTCCTGGGAAGTCCTCGTGTTGCACCCCTTATTTTCGTTTTTTATTTCGTAAATTTTTTTTACGACTCAGCGGATGCACCGGCAGAGCACAACGAGGCCCACGGCGTCCGGCACGGGACGAGCTTTCTGGAAAGTACTCACGGGCCCCGTGGGTCCACCCGGATAAAAAGCCACGCGCGAATTTCGATTTATGAGAATTTTCACTTTTGAATTTTAAGCATTTTCGCAGGAAGCTTAAGCATTCGTCAAGAATTTTCGTGTTGCACCCCTTATTTTCGTTTTTTATTTCGTAAATTTTTTTTACGACTCAGCGGATGCACCGGCAGAGCACAACGAGGCCCACGGCGTCCGACACGGGACGAGCTTTCTGGAAAGTAATCACGGGCCCCGTGGGTCCACCCGGATAAAAAGCCACGCGCGAATTTCGATTTATGAGAATTTTCGCTTTTGAATTTTAAGCATTTTCGCAGGAAGCTTAAGCATTCGTCAAGAATTTTGGTCAGAGGGCCGTTTCCGAGTGCTCTACCAAATTTGCGGAAGAATTTCAAAAACTTCTCAAATTTTTAACGATCCGGTAATGGCGAAACGGGGCTTGAAAACCCAAACGGAAAGAGATGTCGACCATTTCTCAAGAAGAGGAATGGCTTCGATTTCAAATATGTATGCGACGGGTTACATGACGGGTGCGATCATACCAGCACTAATGCACCGGATCCCATCAGAACTCCGAAGTTAAGCGTGCTTGGGCGAGAGTAGTACTGGGATGGGTGACCTCCTGGGAAGTCCTCGTGTTGCACCCCTTATTTTCGTTTTTTATTTCGTAAATTTTTTTTACGACTCAGCGGATGCACCGGCAGAGCACAACGAGGCCCACGGCGTCCGGCACGGGACGAGCTTTCTGGAAAGTACTCACGGGCCCCGTGGGTCCACCCGGATAAAAAGCCACGCGCGAATTTCGATTTATGAGAATTTTCACTTTTGAATTTTAAGCATTTTCGCAGGAAGCTTAAGTATTCGTCAAGAATTTTGGTCAGAGGGCCGTTTCCGAGTGCTCTACCAAATTTGAGGAAGAATTTCAAAAACTTCTCAAATTTTTAATGATCCGGTAATGGCGAAACGAGGCTTGAAAACCCAAACGGAAAGAGATATCGAGCATTTCTCAAGAAGAGGAAGGTCTTCGATTTCAAATATGTATGCGACGAGTTACATGACGGGTGCGATCATACCAGCACTAATGCACCGGATCCCATCAGAACTCCGAAGTTAAGCGTGCTTGGGCGAGAGTAGTACTGGGATGGGTGACCTCCTGGGAAGTCCTCGTGTTGCACCCCTTACTTTCGTTTTTTATTTCGTAAATTTTTTTTACGACTCAGCGGATGCACCGGCAAAGCACAACGAGGCCCACGACGTCCGGCACGGGACGAGCTTTCTGGTAAGTACTCACGGGCCCCGTGGGTCCACCCGGATAAAAAGCCACGCGCGAATTTCGATTTATGAGAATTTTCACTTTTGAATTTTAAGCATTTTCGCAGCAAGCTTAAGCATTCGTCAAGAATTTTGGTCAGAGGGCCGTTTCCGAGTGCTCTACCAAATTTGCGGAAGAATTTCAAAAACTTCTCAAATTTTTAACGATCCGGTAATGGCGAAACGGGGCTTGAAAACCCAAACGGAAAGAGATGTCGACCATTTCTCAAGAAGAGGAATGGCTTCGATTTCAAATATGTATGCGACGGGTTACATGACGGGTGCGATCATACCAGTATTAATGCACCGGATCCCATCAGAACTCCGAAGTTAAGCGTGCTTGGGCGAGAGTAGTACTGGGATGGGTGACCTCCTGGGAAGTCCTCGTGTTGCACCCCTTATTTTCGTTTTTTATTTCGTAAATTTTTTTTACGACTCAGCGGATGCACCGGCAGAGCACAACGAGGCCCACGGCGTCCGGCACGGGACGAGCTTTCTAGAAAGTACTCACGGGCCCCGTGGGTCCACCCGGATAAAAAGCCACGCGCGAATTTCGATTTATGAGAATTTTCACTTTTGAATTTTAAGCATTTTCGCAGGAAGCTTAAGTATTCGTCAAGATTTTTGGTCAGAGGGCCGTTTCCGAGTGCTCTACCAAATTTGAGGAAGAATTTCAAAAACTTCTCAAATTTTTAATGATCCGGTAATGGCGAAACGAGGCTTGAAAACCCAAACGGAAAGAGATATCGAGCATTTCTCAAGAAGAGGAAGGTCTTCGATTTCAAATATGTATGCGACGAGTTACATGACGGGTGCGATCATACCAGCACTAATGCACCGGATCCCATCAGAACTCCGAAGTTAAGCGTGCTTGGGCGAGAGTAGTACTGGGATGGGTGACCTCCTGGGAAGTCCTCGTGTTGCAACCCTTATTTTCGTTTTTTATTTCGTAAATTGTTTTTACGACTCAGCGGATGCACCGGCAAAGCACAACGAGGCCCACGGCGTCCGGCACGGGACGAGCTTTCTGGTAAGTACTCACGGGCCCCGTGGGTCCACCCAGATAAAAAGCCACGCGCGAATTTCGATTTATGAGAATTTTCACTTTTGAATTTTAAGCATTTTCGCAGGAAGCTTAAGCATTCGTCAAGAATTTTGGTCAGAGGGCCGTTTCCGAGTGCTCTACCAAATTTGCGGAAGAATTTCAAAAACTTCTCAAATTTTTAACGATCCGGTAATGGCGAAACGGGGCTTGAAAACCCAAACGGAAAGAGATGTCGACCATTTCTCAAGAAGAGGAATGGCTTCGATTTCAAATATGTATGCGACGGGTTACATGACGGGTGCGATCATACCAGCACTA
Organism: Psidium guajava; assembly: GCA_016432845.1. Taxonomy (NCBI): domain Eukaryota; kingdom Viridiplantae; phylum Streptophyta; class Magnoliopsida; order Myrtales; family Myrtaceae; genus Psidium; species Psidium guajava. The sequence goes on along the minus strand of JAEAMS010000025.1, from coordinate 12,868 downwards.
ATGCACCGGATCCCATCAGAACTCCGAAGTTAAGCGTGCTTGGGCGAGAGTAGTACTGGGATGGGTGACCTCCTGGGAAGTCCTCGTGTTGCACCTCTTATTTTCCTTTTTTATTTCGTAAATTTTTTTTACGACTGAGCGGATGCACCGGCAGAGCACAACGAGGCCCACGGCGTCCGGCACGGGACGAGCTTTCTGGAAAGTACTCACGAGCCCCGTGGGTCCACCCGGATAAAAAGCCACGCGCGAATTTCGATTTATGAGAATTTTCACTTTTGAATTTTAAGCATTTTCGCAGGAAGCTTAAGCATTCGTCAATAATTTTGGTCAGAGGGCCGTTTCCGAGTGCTCTACCAAATTTGCGGAAGAATTTCAAAAACTTCTCAAATTTTTAACGATCCGGTAATGGCGAAACGGGGCTTGAAAACCCAAACGGAAAGAGATGTCGACCATTTCTCAAGAAGAGGAATGGCTTCGATTTCAAATATGTATGCGACAGGTTACATGACGGGTGCGATCATACCAGCACTAATGCACCGGATCCCATCAGAACTCCGAAGTTAAGCGTGCTTGGGCGAGAGTAGTACTGGGATGGGTGACCTCCTGGGAAGTCCTCGTGTTGCACCCCTTATTTTCGTTTTTTATTTCGTAAATTTTTTTTACGACTCAGCGGATGCACCGGCAGAGCACAACGAGGCCCACGCCGTCCGGCACGGGACGAGCTTTCTGGAAAGTACTCACGGGCCCCGTGGGTCCACCCGGATAAAAAGCCACGCGCGAATTTCGATTTATGAGAATTTTCACTTTTGAATTTTAAGCATTTTCGCAGGAAGCTTAAGCATTCGTCAAGAATTTTGGTCAGAGGGCCGTTTCCGAGTGCTCTACCAAATTTGCGGAAGAATTTCAAAAACTTCTCAAATTTTTAACGATCCGGTAATGGCGAAACGGGGCTTGAAAACCCAAACGGAAAGAGATATCGAGCATTTCTCAAGAAGAGGAATGGCTTCGATTTCAAATATGTATGCGACGGGTTACATAACGGGTGCGATCATACCGGCACTAATGCACCGGATCCCATCAGAACTCCGAAGTTAAGCGTGCTTGGGCGAGAGTAGTACTGGGATGGGTGACCTCCTGGGAAGTCCTCGTGTTGCACCCCTTATTTTCGTTTTTTATTTCGTAAATTTTTTTTACGACTCAGCGGATGCACCGGCAGAGCACAACGAGGCCCACGGCGTCCGGCACGGGACGAGCTTTCTGGAAAGTACTCACGGGCCCCGTGGGTCCACCCGGATAAAAAGCCACGCGCGAATTTTGATTTATGAGAATTTTCACTTTTGAATTTTAAGTATTTTCGCAGGAAGCTTAAGCATTCGTCAAGAATTTTGGTCAGAGGGCCGTTTCCGAGTGCTCTACCAAATTTGCGGAAGAATTTCAAAAACTTCTCAAATTTTTAACGATCCGGTAATGGCGAAACGGGGCTTGAAAACCCAAACGGAAAGAGATGTCGACCATTTCTCAAGAAGAGGAATGGCTTCGATTTCAAATATGTATGCGACGGGTTACATGACGGGTGCGATCATACCAGCACTAATGCACCGGATCCCATCAGAACTCCGAAGTTAAGCGTGCTTGGGCGAGAGTAGTACTGGGATGGGTGACCTCCTGGGAAGTCCTCGTGTTGCACCCCTTATTTTCGTTTTTTATTTCGTAAATTTTTTTTACGACTCAGCGGATGCACCGGCAGAGCACAACGAGGCCCACGGCGTCCGGCACGGGACGAGCTTTCTGGAAAGTACTCACGGTCCCCGTGGGTCCACCCGGATAAAAAGCCACGCGCGAATTTCGATTTATGAGAATTTTCACTTTTGAATTTTAAGCATTTTCGCAGGAAGCTTAAGCATTCGTCAAGAATTTTCGTGTTGCACCCCTTATTTTCGTTTTTTATTTCGTAAATTTTTTTTACGACTCAGCGGATGCACCGGCAGAGCACAACGAGGCCCACGGCGTCCGGCACGGGACGAGCTTTCTGGAAAGTAATCACGGGCCCGGTGGGTCCACCCGGATAAAAAGCCACGCGCGAATTTCGATTTATGAGAATTTTCGCTTTTGAATTTTAAGCATTTTCGCAGGAAGCTTAAGCATTCGTCAAGAATTTTAGTCAGAGGGCCGTTTCCGAGTGCTCTACCAAATTTGCGGAAGAATTTCAAAAACTTCTCAAATTTTTAACGATCCGGTAATGGCGAAACGGGGCTTGAAAACCCAAACGGAAAGAGATGTCGACCATTTCTCAAGAAGAGGTATGGCTTCGATTTCAAATATGTATGCGACGGGTTACATGACGGGTGCGATCATACCAGCACTAATGCACCGGATCCCATCAGAACTCCGAAGTTAAGCGTGCTTGGGCGAGAGTAGTACTGGGATGGGTGACCTCCTGGGAAGTCCTCGTGTTGCACCCCTTATTTTCGTTTTTTATTTCGTAAATTTTTTTTACGACTCAGCGGATGCACCGGCAGAGCACAACGAGGCCCACGGCGTCCGGCACGGGACGAGCTTTCTGGAAAGTACTCACGGGCCCCGTGGGTCCACCCGGATAAAAAGCCACGCGCGAATTTCGATTTATGAGAATTTTCACTTTTGAATTTTAAGCATTTTCGCAGGAAGCTTAAGTATTCGTCAAGAATTTTGGTCAGAGGGCCGTTTCCGAGTGCTCTACCAAATTTGAGGAAGAATTTCAAAAACTTCTCAAATTTTTAATGATCCGGTAATGGCGAAACGAGGCTTGAAAACCCAAACGGAAAGAGATATCGAGCATTTCTCAAGAAGAGGAAGGTCTTCGATTTCAAATATGTATGCGACGAGTTACATGACGGGTGCGATCATACCAGCACTAATGCACCGGATCCCATCAGAACTCCGAAGTTAAGCGTGCTTGGGCGAGAGTAGTACTGGGATGGGTGACCTCCTGGGAAGTCCTCGTGTTGCACCCCTTATTTTCGTTTTTTATTTCGTAAATTTTTTTTACGACTCAGCGGATGCACCGGCAAAGCACAACGAGGCCCACGGCGTCCGGCACGGGACGAGCTTTCTGGTAAGTACTCACGGGCCCCGTGGGTCCACCCGGATAAAAAGCCACGCGCGAATTTCGATTTATGAGAATTTTCACTTTTGAATTTTAAGCATTTTCGCAGGAAGCTTAAGCATTCGTCAAGAATTTTGGTCAGAGGGCCGTTTCCGAGTGCTCTACCAAATTTGCGGAAGAATTTCAAAAACTTCTCAAATTTTTAACGATCCGGTAATGGCGAAACGGGGCTTGAAAACCCAAACGGAAAGAGATGTCGACCATTTCTCAAGAAGAGGAATGGCTTCGATTTCAAATATGTATGCGACGGGTTACATGACGGGTGCGATCATACCAGCACTAATGCACCGGATCCCATCAGAACTCCGAAGTTAAGCGTGCTTGGGCGAGAGTAGTACTGGGATGGGTGACCTCCTGGGAAGTCCTCGTGTTGCACCCCTTATTTTCGTTTTTTATTTCGTAAATTTTTTTTACGACTCAGCGGATGCACCGGCAGAGCACAACGAGGCCCACGGCGTCCGGCACGGGACGAGCTTTCTGGAAAGTACTCACGGGCCCCGTGGGTCCACCCGGATAAAAAGCCACGCGCGAATTTCGATTTATGAGAATTTTCACTTTTGAATTTTAAGCATTTTCGCAGGAAGCTTAAGCATTCGTCAAGAATTTTGGTCAGAGGGCCGTTTCCGAGTGCTCTACCAAATTTGCGGAAGAATTTCAAAAACTTCTCAAATTTTTAACGATCCGGTAATGGCGAAACGGGGCTTGAAAACCCAAACGGAAAGAGATGTCGAGCCATTTCTCAAGAAGAGGAATGGCTTCGATTTCAAATATGTATGCGACGGGTTACATGACGGGTGCGATCATACCAGCACTAATGCACCGGATCCCATCAGAACTCCGAAGTTAAGCGTGCTTGGGCGAGAGTAGTACTGGGATGGGTGACCTCCTGGGAAGTCCTCGTGTTGCACCCCTTATTTTCGTTTTTTATTTCGTAAATTTTTTTTACGACTCAGCGGATGCACCGGCAGAGCACAACGAGGCCCACGGCGTCCGGCACGGGACGAGCTTTCTGGAAAGTACTCACGGGCCCCGTGGGTCCACCCGGATAAAAAGCCACGCGCGAATTTCGATTTATGAGAATTTTCACTTTTGAATTTTAAGCATTTTCGCAGGAAGCTTAAGCATTCGTCAAGAATTTTGGTCAGAGGGCCGTTTCCGAGTGCTCTACCAAATTTGCGGAAGAATTTCAAAAACTTCTCAAATTTTTAACGATCCGGTAATGGCGAAACGGGGCTTGAAAACCCAAACGGAAAGAGATGTCGACCATTTCTCAAGAAGAGGAATGGCTTCGATTTCAAATATGTATGCGACGGGTTACATGACGGGTGCGATCATACCAGCACTAATGCACCGGATCCCATCAGAACTCCGAAGTTAAGCGTGCTTGGGCGAGAGTAGTACTGGGATGGGTGACCTCCTGGGAAGTCCTCGTGTTGCACCCCTTATTTTCGTTTTTTATTTCGTAAATTTTTTTTACGACTCAGCGGATGCACCGGCAGAGCACAACGAGGCCCACGGCGTCCGGCACGGGACGAGCTTTCTGGAAAGTACTCACGGGCCCCGTGGGTCCACCCGGATAAAAAGCCACGCGCGAATTTCGATTTATGAGAATTTTCACTTTTGAATTTTAAGCATTTTCGCAGGAAGCTTAAGCATTCGTCAAGAATTTTGGTCAGAGGGCCGTTTCCGAGTGCTCTACCAAATTTGCGGAAGAATTTCAAAAACTTCTCAAATTTTTAACGATCCGGTAATGGCGAAACGGGGCTTGAAAACCCAAACGGAAAGAGATGTCGACCATTTCTCAAGAAGAGGAATGGCTTCGATTTCAAATATGTATGCGACGGGTTACATGACGGGTGCGATCATACCAGCACTAATGCACCGGATCCCATCAGAACTCCGAAGTTAAGCGTGCTTGGGCGAGAGTAGTACTGGGATGGGTGACCTCCTGGGAAGTCCTCGTGTTGCACCCCTTATTTTCGTTTTTTATTTCGTAAATTTTTTTTACGACTCAGCGGATGCACCGGCAGAGCACAACGAGGCCCACGGCGTCCGGCACGGGACGAGCTTTCTGGAAAGTACTCACGGGCCCCGTGGGTCCACCCGGATAAAAAGCCACGCGCGAATTTCGATTTATGAGAATTTTCACTTTTGAATTTTAAGCATTTTCGCAGGAAGCTTAAGCATTCGTCAAGAATTTTGGTCAGAGGGCCGTTTCCGAGTGCTCTACCAAATTTGCGGAAGAATTTCAAAAACTTCTCAAATTTTTAACGATCCGGTAATGGCGAAACGGGGCTTGAAAACCCAAACGGAAAGAGATGTCGAGCATTTCTCAAGAAGAGGAATGGCTTCGATTTCAAATATGTATGCGACGGGTTACATGACGGGTGCGATCATACCAGCACTAATGCACCGGATCCCATCAGAACTCCGAAGTTAAGCGTGCTTGGGCGAGAGTAGTACTGGGATGGGTGACCTCCTGGGAAGTCCTCGTGTTGCACCCCTTATTTTCGTTTTTTATTTCGTAAATTTTTTTTACGACTCAGCGGATGCACCGGCAGAGCACAACGAGGCCCACGGCGTCCGGCACGGGACGAGCTTTCTGGAAAGTACTCACGGGCCCCGTGGGTCCACCCGGATAAAAAGCCACGCGCGAATTTCGATTTATGAGAATTTTCACTTTTGAATTTTAAGCATTTTCGCAGGAAGCTTAAGCATTCGTCAAGAATTTTGGTCAGAGGGCCGTTTCCGAGTGCTCTACCAAATTTGCGGAAGAATTTCAAAAACTTCTCAAATTTTTAACGATCCGGTAATGGCGAAACGGGGCTTGAAAACCCAAACGGAAAGAGATGTCGAGCATTTCTCAAGAAGAGGAATGGCTTCGATTTCAAATATGTATGCGACGGGTTACATGACGGGTGCGATCATACCAGCACTAATGCACCGGATCCCATCAGAACTCCGAAGTTAAGCGTGCTTGGGCGAGAGTAGTACTGGGATGGGTGACCTCCTGGGAAGTCCTCGTGTTGCACCCCTTATTTTCGTTTTTTATTTCGTAAATTTTTTTTACGACTCAGCGGATGCACCGGCAGAGCACAACGAGGCCCACGGCGTCCGGCACGGGACGAGCTTTCTGGAAAGTACTCACGGGCCCCGTGGGTCCACCCGGATAAAAAGCCACGCGCGAATTTCGATTTATGAGAATTTTCACTTTTGAATTTTAAGCATTTTCGCAGGAAGCTTAAGCATTCGTCAAGAATTTTGGTCAGAGGGCCGTTTCCGAGTGCTCTACCAAATTTGCGGAAGAATTTCAAAAACTTCTCAAATTTTTAACGATCCGGTAATGGCGAAACGGGGCTTGAAAACCCAAACGGAAAGAGATGTCGACCATTTCTCAAGAAGAGGAATGGCTTCGATTTCAAATATGTATGCGACGGGTTACATGACGGGTGCGATCATACCAGCACTAATGCACCGGATCCCATCAGAACTCCGAAGTTAAGCGTGCTTGGGCGAGAGTAGTACTGGGATGGGTGACCTCCTGGGAAGTCCTCGTGTTGCACCCCTTATTTTCGTTTTTTATTTCGTAAATTTTTTTTACGACTCAGCGGATGCACCGGCAGAGCACAACGAGGCCCACGGCGTCCGGCACGGGACGAGCTTTCTGGAAAGTACTCACGGGCCCCGTGGGTCCACCCGGATAAAAAGCCACGCGCGAATTTCGATTTATGAGAATTTTCACTTTTGAATTTTAAGCATTTTCGCAGGAAGCTTAAGCATTCGTCAAGAATTTTGGTCAGAGGGCCGTTTCCGAGTGCTCTACCAAATTTGCGGAAGAATTTCAAAAACTTCTCAAATTTTTAACGATCCGGTAATGGCGAAACGGGGCTTGAAAACCCAAACGGAAAGAGATGTCGAGCATTTCTCAAGAAGAGGAATGGCTTCGATTTCAAATATGTATGCGACGGGTTACATGACGGGTGCGATCATACCAGCACTAATGCACCGGATCCCATCAGAACTCCGAAGTTAAGCGTGCTTGGGCGAGAGTAGTACTGGGATGGGTGACCTCCTGGGAAGTCCTCGTGTTGCACCCCTTATTTTCGTTTTTTATTTCGTAAATTTTTTTTACGACTCAGCGGATGCACCGGCAGAGCACAACGAGGCCCACGGCGTCCGGCACGGGACGAGCTTTCTGGAAAGTACTCACGGGCCCCGTGGGTCCACCCGGATAAAAAGCCACGCGCGAATTTCGATTTATGAGAATTTTCACTTTTGAATTTTAAGCATTTTCGCAGGAAGCTTAAGCATTCGTCAAGAATTTTGGTCAGAGGGCCGTTTCCGAGTGCTCTACCAAATTTGCGGAAGAATTTCAAAAACTTCTCAAATTTTTAACGATCCGGTAATGGCGAAACGGGGCTTGAAAACCCAAACGGAAAGAGATGTCGACCATTTCTCAAGAAGAGGAATGGCTTCGATTTCAAATATGTATGCGACGGGTTACATGACGGGTGCGATCATACCAGCACTAATGCACCGGATCCCATCAGAACTCCGAAGTTAAGCGTGCTTGGGCGAGAGTAGTACTGGGATGGGTGACCTCCTGGGAAGTCCTCGTGTTGCACCCCTTATTTTCGTTTTTTATTTCGTAAATTTTTTTTACGACTCAGCGGATGCACCGGCAGAGCACAACGAGGCCCACGGCGTCCGGCACGGGACGAGCTTTCTGGAAAGTACTCACGGGCCCCGTGGGTCCACCCGGATAAAAAGCCACGCGCGAATTTCGATTTATGAGAATTTTCACTTTTGAATTTTAAGCATTTTCGCAGGAAGCTTAAGCATTCGTCAAGAATTTTGGTCAGAGGGCCGTTTCCGAGTGCTCTACCAAATTTGCGGAAGAATTTCAAAAACTTCTCAAATTTTTAACGATCCGGTAATGGCGAAACGGGGCTTGAAAACCCAAACGGAAAGAGATGTCGAGCATTTCTCAAGAAGAGGAATGGCTTCGATTTCAAATATGTATGCGACGGGTTACATGACGGGTGCGATCATACCAGCACTAATGCACCGGATCCCATCAGAACTCCGAAGTTAAGCGTGCTTGGGCGAGAGTAGTACTGGGATGGGTGACCTCCTGGGAAGTCCTCGTGTTGCACCCCTTATTTTCGTTTTTTATTTCGTAAATTTTTTTTACGACTCAGCGGATGCACCGGCAGAGCACAACGAGGCCCACGGCGTCCGGCACGGGACGAGCTTTCTGGAAAGTACTCACGGGCCCCGTGGGTCCACCCGGATAAAAAGCCACGCGCGAATTTCGATTTATGAGAATTTTCACTTTTGAATTTTAAGCATTTTCGCAGGAAGCTTAAGCATTCGTCAAGAATTTTGGTCAGAGGGCCGTTTCCGAGTGCTCTACCAAATTTGCGGAAGAATTTCAAAAACTTCTCAAATTTTTAACGATCCGGTAATGGCGAAACGGGGCTTGAAAACCCAAACGGAAAGAGATGTCGAGCATTTCTCAAGAAGAGGAATGGCTTCGATTTCAAATATGTATGCGACGGGTTACATGACGGGTGCGATCATACCAGCACTAATGCACCGGATCCCATCAGAACTCCGAAGTTAAGCGTGCTTGGGCGAGAGTAGTACTGGGATGGGTGACCTCCTGGGAAGTCCTCGTGTTGCACCCCTTATTTTCGTTTTTTATTTCGTAAATTTTTTTTACGACTCAGCGGATGCACCGGCAGAGCACAACGAGGCCCACGGCGTCCGGCACGGGACGAGCTTTCTGGAAAGTACTCACGGGCCCCGTGGGTCCACCCGGATAAAAAGCCACGCGCGAATTTCGATTTATGAGAATTTTCACTTTTGAATTTTAAGCATTTTCGCAGGAAGCTTAAGCATTCGTCAAGAATTTTGGTCAGAGGGCCGTTTCCGAGTGCTCTACCAAATTTGCGGAAGAATTTCAAAAACTTCTCAAATTTTTAACGATCCGGTAATGGCGAAACGGGGCTTGAAAACCCAAACGGAAAGAGATGTCGAGCATTTCTCAAGAAGAGGAATGGCTTCGATTTCAAATATGTATGCGACGGGTTACATGACGGGTGCGATCATACCAGCACTAATGCACCGGATCCCATCAGAACTCCGAAGTTAAGCGTGCTTGGGCGAGAGTAGTACTGGGATGGGTGACCTCCTGGGAAGTCCTCGTGTTGCACCCCTTATTTTCGTTTTTTATTTCGTAAATTTTTTTTACGACTCAGCGGATGCACCGGCAGAGCACAACGAGGCCCACGGCGTCCGGCACGGGACGAGCTTTCTGGAAAGTACTCACGGGCCCCGTGGGTCCACCCGGATAAAAAGCCACGCGCGAATTTCGATTTATGAGAATTTTCACTTTTGAATTTTAAGCATTTTCGCAGGAAGCTTAAGCATTCGTCAAGAATTTTGGTCAGAGGGCCGTTTCCGAGTGCTCTACCAAATTTGCGGAAGAATTTCAAAAACTTCTCAAATTTTTAACGATCCGGTAATGGCGAAACGGGGCTTGAAAACCCAAACGGAAAGAGATGTCGACCATTTCTCAAGAAGAGGAATGGCTTCGATTTCAAATATGTATGCGACGGGTTACATGACGGGTGCGATCATACCAGCACTAATGCACCGGATCCCATCAGAACTCCGAAGTTAAGCGTGCTTGGGCGAGAGTAGTACTGGGATGGGTGACCTCCTGGGAAGTCCTCGTGTTGCACCCCTTATTTTCGTTTTTTATTTCGTAAATTTTTTTTACGACTCAGCGGATGCACCGGCAGAGCACAACGAGGCCCACGGCGTCCGGCACGGGACGAGCTTTCTGGAAAGTACTCACGGGCCCCGTGGGTCCACCCGGATAAAAAGCCACGCGCGAATTTCGATTTATGAGAATTTTCACTTTTGAATTTTAAGCATTTTCGCAGGAAGCTTAAGCATTCGTCAAGAATTTTGGTCAGAGGGCCGTTTCCGAGTGCTCTACCAAATTTGCGGAAGAATTTCAAAAACTTCTCAAATTTTTAACGATCCGGTAATGGCGAAACGGGGCTTGAAAACCCAAACGGAAAGAGATGTCGACCATTTCTCAAGAAGAGGAATGGCTTCGATTTCAAATATGTATGCGACGGGTTACATGACGGGTGCGATCATACCAGCACTAATGCACCGGATCCCATCAGAACTCCGAAGTTAAGCGTGCTTGGGCGAGAGTAGTACTGGGATGGGTGACCTCCTGGGAAGTCCTCGTGTTGCACCCCTTATTTTCGTTTTTTATTTCGTAAATTTTTTTTACGACTCAGCGGATGCACCGGCAGAGCACAACGAGGCCCACGGCGTCCGGCACGGGACGAGCTTTCTGGAAAGTACTCACGGGCCCCGTGGGTCCACCCGGATAAAAAGCCACGCGCGAATTTCGATTTATGAGAATTTTCACTTTTGAATTTTAAGCATTTTCGCAGGAAGCTTAAGCATTCGTCAAGAATTTTGGTCAGAGGGCCGTTTCCGAGTGCTCTACCAAATTTGCGGAAGAATTTCAAAAACTTCTCAAATTTTTAACGATCCGGTAATGGCGAAACGGGGCTTGAAAACCCAAACGGAAAGAGATGTCGAGCATTTCTCAAGAAGAGGAATGGCTTCGATTTCAAATATGTATGCGACGGGTTACATGACGGGTGCGATCATACCAGCACTAATGCACCGGATCCCATCAGAACTCCGAAGTTAAGCGTGCTTGGGCGAGAGTAGTACTGGGATGGGTGACCTCCTGGGAAGTCCTCGTGTTGCACCCCTTATTTTCGTTTTTTATTTCGTAAATTTTTTTTACGACTCAGCGGATGCACCGGCAGAGCACAACGAGGCCCACGGCGTCCGGCACGGGACGAGCTTTCTGGAAAGTACTCACGGGCCCCGTGGGTCCACCCGGATAAAAAGCCACGCGCGAATTTCGATTTATGAGAATTTTCACTTTTGAATTTTAAGCATTTTCGCAGGAAGCTTAAGCATTCGTCAAGAATTTTGGTCAGAGGGCCGTTTCCGAGTGCTCTACCAAATTTGCGGAAGAATTTCAAAAACTTCTCAAATTTTTAACGATCCGGTAATGGCGAAACGGGGCTTGAAAACCCAAACGGAAAGAGATGTCGACCATTTCTCAAGAAGAGGAATGGCTTCGATTTCAAATATGTATGCGACGGGTTACATGACGGGTGCGATCATACCAGCACTAATGCACCGGATCCCATCAGAACTCCGAAGTTAAGCGTGCTTGGGCGAGAGTAGTACTGGGATGGGTGACCTCCTGGGAAGTCCTCGTGTTGCACCCCTTATTTTCGTTTTTATTTCGTAAATTTTTTTTACGACTCAGCGGATGCACCGGCAGAGCACAACGAGGCCCACGGCGTCCGGCACGGGACGAGCTTTCTGGAAAGTACTCACGGGCCCCGTGGGTCCACCCGGATAAAAAGCCACGCGCGAATTTCGATTTATGAGAATTTTCACTTTTGAATTTTAAGCATTTTCGCAGGAAGCTTAAGCATTCGTCAAGAATTTTGGTCAGAGGGCCGTTTCCGAGTGCTCTACCAAATTTGCGGAAGAATTTCAAAAACTTCTCAAATTTTTAACGATCCGGTAATGGCGAAACGGGGCTTGAAAACCCAAACGGAAAGAGATGTCGAGCCATTTCTCAAGAAGAGGAATGGCTTCGATTTCAAATATGTATGCGACGGGTTACATGACGGGTGCGATCATACCAGCACTAATGCACCGGATCCCATCAGAAACTCCGAAGTTAAGCGTGCTTGGGCGAGAGTAGTACTGGGATGGTGGACCTCCTGGGAAGTCCTCGTGTTGCACCCCTTATTTTCGTTTTTTATTTCGTAAATTTTTTTACGACTCAGCGGATGCACCGGCAGAGCACAACGAGGCCCACGGCGTCCGGCACGGGACGAGCTTTCTGGAAAGTACTCACGGGCCCCGTGGGTCCACCCGGATAAAAAGCCACGCGCGAATTTCGATTTATGAGAATTTTCACTTTTGAATTTTAAGCATTTTCGCAGGAAGCTTAAGCATTCGTCAAGAATTTTGGTCAGAGGGCCGTTTCCGAGTGCTCTACCAAATTTGCGGAAGAATTTCAAAAACTTCTCAAATTTTTAACGATCCGGTAATGGCGAAACGGGGCTTGAAAACCCAAACGGAAAGAGATGTCGAGCATTTCTCAAGAAGAGGAATGGCTTCGATTTCAAATATGTATGCGACGGGTTACATGACGGGTGCGATCATACCAGCACTAATGCACCGGATCCCATCAGAACTCCGAAGTTAAGCGTGCTTGGGCGAGAGTAGTACTGGGATGGGTGACCTCCTGGGAAGTCCTCGTGTTGCACCCCTTATTTTCGTTTTTTATTTCGTAAATTTTTTTTACGACTCAGCGGATGCACCGGCAGAGCACAACGAGGCCCACGGCGTCCGGCACGGGACGAGCTTTCTGGAAAGTACTCACGGGCCCCGTGGGTCCACCCGGATAAAAAGCCACGCGCGAATTTCGATTTATGAGAATTTTCACTTTTGAATTTTAAGCATTTTCGCAGGAAGCTTAAGCATTCGTCAAGAATTTTGGTCAGAGGGCCGTTTCCGAGTGCTCTACCAAATTTGCGGAAGAATTTCAAAAACTTCTCAAATTTTTAACGATCCGGTAATGGCGAA